>PVKS010028873.1:0-25919 GCA_004027875.1 Aplodontia rufa
CCTGTCCTGGAGCTGTGACTGCCTGTTCCTCAGCTGCTCCTGGCGAGAGTGTGTGCCACATCCCTCAGAGGAAGCCTGAAGGACCCCTGGCCTGTGGCTCAGGAGCCTCATTGCTGCTGGCTGCAGGGCTGCACTCCCCAGATGGCTGGTGGATCCTCCTGCAGAGCGGTGAAGCAGAGTGTTGAGGCCCTGGGTCACAGTGCCCTGTTCCAGTTGTGACTCCACTGTACCCTGCTGGTGAGTGAGCAGGCAAGTCACCAACCCTGGTTTCCTCATCTTTAAACTGGGGATAATGTTAGTACAGCTCTTAGGGAGTGTTGTCAGAATTAAGTGAAGTTCTTATTCACTGTGTACAGTGTTGAAAAGTTCTTTCATTATTGAAAGGTGTGTGAGTGAACTGGAGAACTTGGAACCAAGTTCTAGTTCTGGTTGTGCCTGTCTTCCCTTAAGACCAAGCCTACACTCCTCCCAACTCTATTGACCTTCCCCAAGCATGCCTCAAGTTTCCTGTTTTAGCACTTGTACTAGAGGTTATTCCTCCATCTGGAATGTTTTTTTCACTTGTTTCTGCTGTCAAAACTTCCTCTTTTAAGATGCAAATTACACACCACCTCCTGTATGAAGCTTTCTTTGTTTTCCCTATTTGGAAGTGCTGTCTTCCTTCTCATATTTTCTGTTAAGAATCCTCACATTTATATTTTTGATCCATATCTTTCTTATGAATTCCAAATTGTGTGTTCAATATCTCCAGTTGGACGTCTAATAGAGTCAACCTGACACGTCCACACCCACCCTCCCACGCAGCTAAGCCAGCTCCTCTTGAAGGCTCTCCCATATCCATTAAAGACAGCTCCATCTTTCCAGGTACTCAGGAGAAACATTTGGAATCAACGTGGGTGCTTCTGTGTCACTCACACCCTATGTCTAGTCTGTCTTGTGTCAATCCTGTGGAATCGAGCCAGGTATATCCAGAAAGTCAGCACTTCCCACCACCTCTACTGCTGCTACCAGGCTCCAAGTCAAGACTGAGACTTCCACTCCTGCTCTTTCCCCATTGACAGTCTTTCCCCACAGAGCAGCCAGAGTTACTCCTTGTAAAATATGAATCAAATCACATATCAATTTTCTGCTAAGAGTCCTGCAGTGACTCACATTCCAATTACGGTAAAAGCCAGGGTTCTGGACCTGGCTGACCAGGCTTCATAAACCATCTGTAAGATCACACGCAAGTGACCAAAAAGGAGTCAGACCTAAAAGCAGCTGAGCAAAGCTTGTATTGGAATTGGCTATAGAGCGAGTTTCACTGGGTCTGCTGGAATGGGGGGCCAGAGAAGCCACAGGTGACCTAGGCTGGGCAGCAACTTTATAGTTTGGAGTGGGCAGGGGAAATGGGGGCGGGGTCTCGTATCCCTTGGGGGTTGGCTGGGGACTCCATCCATCAAGGACTATTGGGTGACTCAACGCCATTGGGGTTTATCTGTCAGCTCCTGATTGATTGTTCCTTCCCCTTGCAGGGGCTGCCAAAGCCCTGCCCCCATCCAGCCTCCTGAAACCAAGTAACACCATCTACCTCTATGACTTTGTTTGCCAATAGGCCCCTGTGTTACTTAGCTTTTTTGCTGTTGTGATCAAAAGACCTGACAAGAACAATTTTAAGGAGGAAAAGTTAATTTGGGGGCTCACGGTTTGGTGAGGCAGATCATTGTGGTGGAAGAGTGTGGTGGAGGAAAGTGGCTCTGGGCATTTCAGGAAGCAGAGTCCCTTCACCATGAACACAATATGTATCCCAAAGGTACACCCCCAATTACTCACCTCCTCCAGCCACACCCTACCTGCCCAGAGGTAGCACCCAGTTAATCCCTATCAGGGGATTAGTGGACCGATTAGGTTAAGACTCTCATAACCCAATCATTTCATCTGCAAAATTTCTTACATTGAGCTTTTTGGAGGACACCTCAAATCTAAACCGTAACACCCGTCCTGGACATTTCCTTTTGTCCCTTTAGATATACTCTCCAGCCTCTGTTACATGTTTTTTTCCCCCAGAACACTGACCACAGAAATCTAAAGTACTCTGCTGTGCTTTGGCTTGTGGTTCGATTGACGACCAGAGGGATGGGCTGGGGAGATGGGTCCTGAGATGTCTAGGTATTCGTTCCTCTGGTGTCATCCCTTCTACGTCCAGTTGCGACCAGCCTATGTTCGTTTACTAAGAACCACAGCTTCTGTGCTAGCAGCTGTTGTCAGTAGCCTTCTCCTGAGGTTGGTTCTCTCCAGGTTCCAGCAATCCTGCCCTCTGCCGGCCCCTGCCTGCCAGGCAGGGCTCAAGGCATCTAGCTATTGCCAGCTTGCAGGAGCCTAACCGGCTGGATTACTTTAACTTCACCACAGCTTTGTAAATAGTGCCTTCCTTTAGTACCCTCCAATTACTCTTTTTTAAAACCTCTGTTTTCTGCCCATCTCTGGCCAATCCACTCTCCCCAGCTCATTCTGTTGTTCAAGCAGCACTCTCCTCCCTGGGCTGCTGGACTCTCTGCCTTAGGCCCTTGGCACTGGCCCTGGCTCTTCCTTTTCTCCTGGTCTGCTTTTCTCCTGGATGTCTGTGGATCTCTCTCTTATATCCTTATGTCTTTGCTCAGTTGTCACCTTCTCAGTGACCACATCTTTCTTTGAATTAATAAAAACGATAGCCTCTCTACCCTGGCAACACCAATTTTTATAAAAATAATTCACACTACCTTGTAGCTCAGTGCATTATTTATTTGTGTTCTTCACTGTTTCCTCCCTGACAGCAGAGATTGTGTTGGTTCAATGACGAATCCCTACTGCCTGGCTTAAGGTGGGTGATCAATGCATGCTCACTGAATGAATAAAAGTTTGGATAGATCCCACTTAGTTCTTATCTCAGTGCATATGTTTTAGTCAGCTTTTTCATTGCCGTGAACAAAAGACCCACTGAGAACAATTTTAGAGGAGGGATAGTTTATTTGGAGGCTCACTGTTTCAGAGACCTCAGTCCATAGATAACATCATGGTGGAAGAGAGTGGTGGAGGAAAGTTGCTCAGGGCATTGCAATCCGGAAGCAGGAGAGACTCCACTCACCAGATACAAAATACATTCCCCAAAGACCCACCTTCTCCAGCCACACCTTCCCGCCTTCAGTTGCCTCTCAATTAATCCCTATTAGGGATTAACTCTCTGACTGGATGTCATAAACCAGTCATTTCACCTCAAAGTTCTCTTGCATTGTTTTATGAATGAGCTTTTGGGGGACACCTAGTATCCAAACCCCTAACAGCATATAACCACATTTGCTCTTGAAATGTCAATCTCTAGTGAATCTGGATTATGAGATTTCCAAGGGGGAGAACCAGTGTCTACACCTGAGATTACAAGGGGGATAATATCAGGCTAGACTTGGTCCTACAGTATTGGTCCACATAGTGTTTCAGATATTCTGAGTTACCTTTCCAATGTTAAAAAATGGGACACTTCACTTAAAGGTATGGATTTCTGGTTTCCATGTCAAGTCAGAATTATGCATTTTTCTCATTCTCGAACAACTGAGCAGGTCCTTACTCCTTAGAGTGCGTATATCCCTTCCTACACATAAAGGCTATGTCTCTTTCCCTTGTCTCTCTTATCTCCCTACAGCTGGACATCACCCAGCCGATTCCACTTATTTGTTAACCTGCTTGGACCTTGTAGATGTGGGAGTTTGCAACCCCTAGTGGTCAAATATATGCCAGGATAGCAATGAATGTTTTATGATGATGCGATACTGATGAGGGAAAAAACATGGATTGAATGTCTACTTCTTCTACTTATAATTGTTTTAACTTCTTATCACCTTTCTCTTGTAACTTCTTTGCTTGCATTATCAATTAGTGTTGATATCTCTAAATATAGTTATAGATGTATCTATTTTTCCAGTTACATCAGTTTCACTTTGTGTATTCTCAAACACATTATTGTTAGGTGCATACATGTTTAGGACTGTATGGGTCCTGGAGAATATCTTAAGATATTTCTCAAGAGAAAATGCAAATTTGGTTATACATTTGAAGATCAATAATTGTAATTTGCCATATAAACAGATAAGAAAAAAACCTTTATGGTTGCAGAAAAATTTTTTAGCAAAAAATTAACTTTGATTCATAAAGAAATTTCTCAGGAAATTTCTTAGCTCCCTCAACCTAAGATAGGTCAGCTCTTGGTATAGAAGGAAAATCCCACATCATACTTTGTGTGAAATCCTAGATGCTTTATCCCTAAGATCAGGAATAAGGGGAGGATATTGTCTCTCACTAGTCCTATTAGAAACCATGCTGAAGAAAAGAACAAGAAATAAATGTTATACAGATTGGAAAGAAAGAAAGATTGGTTGTTATTTACAGATGACTTGGTTGCTTAGGAAATCCAAAAATGTACAAGTAATGCTATTTACCACAGCACCCAAACCATGAAATTTCGAGAGATAAGTAAGTCTATATATCTCTATCATCTATCATCTATCATCATCTATGATTTATATGCTGACAAGACAGGGATCAGAGAAATGAAACTACACCTAAAGAACTGAACATAGTGTGTGGACGAATTGAAAGTCTTGATATTGTCATGAGGTCAGTTCTCACACTGACACATAGAGCCAGTGTAGTCCTAATCGAAGTTTCAGCCTCTGGTTGTGAGCTGCTACGTGCTGGGACCATCTGGACCACGTGGTTGAGGCCAGCCCCAGGCTCTCCTCCACACTGGAGTGGTCCTCTGAGAATTTAAAGAGGGTCAGGCTGATTTCTTCTTTAAAATGCTTGGGAGGCTCCCACAGACCTTTGAAGTACAGTCTCCAAATTGCTGGAACAGGTCAGTCATAACAGGGCCCTGCCTTCATGTCTCTTTCCCCCAAGGGAGGTCCCCAGTCTTTTTGAAGGCTACTATTTTGAGTCACATGTAATTTAAAATACTCCTCCATTCCTAAGTGACAATTTTGTGCCTTTAATCTCCATCCTGGATTAGAGTCCCAGATACCACAGTCATGTGATTTCTCACTTTCTTGAGGGCTCTTGGACAGGACTCTGAGCTTTTTCTTGGGTTCACTAAATATCCTGCTAACAAAAGTGCTGACTTGCTTTATGGTGCAATCAATTGCTCTTTTCTCAGTGAGTTTCAGTTGATAACGTCTATTTTAGTATTTGGGACCTAGAACTGATGCATGGTCTCATCAATTGGTTTACAATGCTGATTGAGCAGCCCTAACCCAAATATCAAAATCCACAATGCTCTGATATCCAACATTTTTTGAGCCTTGACTTGACTTTCAAAACGTTTTGGATGGGGCTGGAGTGGTGCCTCAGCGGTTTCGGTGCTTGCCTGGCAAGCACGAGGACCCGGGTTCAAACCCCAGCACCATGTATACAGCTAAGTGTTGGAGCAGCGAAGGCCACATGAAAAACTAAATAAAGTTGTTTCTCTCTTTCTCTGTCTCTCTTACTGTCCCTCTCTCTTTAAAAAAAAAAAAAAGTGTTGGATTTTGTTGCATTTTGGATTTTCAGATTAGGGATGTTCAACAGAAGTCTATGCAACTGTATCAAAATTTGAAAAAAAACCAAATGTGGAACACTTCTTGTCCAAGCATTTTGGATAAGGGACACTTAACTGTTATAGAAGGGCTTTCCATCTAGTTTTTCTGCACAGGAAGTTGCCTCATGTGGCCTACATTCCATTAACTGTTAGTAGTCTTATTCACAGTAATTCATGCTTGAGGCTTGAGGGTGCCAAAAACCCTGAAGTGTTTCCTATATGTGTTTTTAGCCATTTTTTTCATATGTACTTGTGTCATTGCAGTTTTGAACATATTTCAAGCTAAGATTTTTCATTTATTTAATTTTTTAAGAGAGAGAGGGATAGCGAGAGAGAGAGAGAGAGAGAGAGAGATTCAATTTTAATTGGGTTTTCATGTGGCTTTTGTTGCTCTGACACTTCATTGTATATATGGTGCTTATACATGCCAGGCAAGCGCCATAACTGCTATGCCACCACAAGAGAGCATCAATTTTATTTAGTTTCTCATGTGATGTTCGTTGCTCCAACACTTTGTTGTGTACATGGTGCTGGGGTTTGAACCCATGTCCTCACACATGCCAGGCAAGCATGGTAACTGCTGAGCCATCGCTCCAGCCCCCATTTATTTAATTAAAAAATTTTACTGTGATGTTTCTTACAAGATTTTTGAAAAATAATGATGAATTCTAGGAATTCTATCCTCTGTCCCCCTCACCAATGACCTTAATCAACTCGTGTATAGAGGGCCCTCAGCAAGTCCCTTCATGTCTCTCAATACTTTTCACCTTGCTCATCTGCAGGGCTCTGACTTAGTTCATGCCACCTTCTTGTAGAAATGTGACTCTCATCTTAGCCAGCCCCACATACCTTTATCGACTCCTGTTCCCCTCAAGTCTTTTTCTACACTCATTTGTGTCCCACTACCTAAAACCTTACAACATTTCTACTGCTTAAATTCCAATGCAGTCTGCTAGCTCATCATGTCACTCATCCTTTCATTCAATATTTCTGAGTACCTACTATGTGCCAGGCACAGTTCTAGGCACGGGGGAAACAGCTATGGACAAAACAACAGAAACTCTGCCCTCATGGAGCTCACGTTCCAGCAGACAAGGACCTTGCACCCTGTGCTCCTTGTCCTTCCATTGCCTCCTAGTCATGTCCTCTCTTGTCACTGGGCTCTGAGGGACATGCGAGTTCCTCTCTGCAATTCTCTGCCCTCCCTTCTTTGTCTATGTAATGCCTATGTATAGTTCAGGTATTAATTCATGAATCACTCCCCTAGGAAGTTTTCCCTGCCTGAATGGAGCTCCTGCTTTATATGCTCCAATTGGAACCATGATTGTCCCTGTCAGAGCCCATGCTGCACAACCATTTGTGTGCCTATCTGACCTCTAAGCCCCTAGTGGATGGCAGTGCTGTGAGGTCAGGGACTTCCTTACTCATCAGCCTTACTAGCGCCCAGTGCACAGTCAATACTCAGTCAATGTCATTTAAAAGAGTAAATTTCTGATGTCATCTAAGATTTTATTCAATTTTTGGCCTGAAATAAGATGAAAGCTGAGACTAAGAACGTGCTCAGACAAAAACACCCAAGGAAGCCTTACGTAATTTATTAGCAGTCTCTACGTCAGTCACCAGTTGGTCCTGCCTTCTTTGTGTTCAGCCCATATTTCCCCATCTCATTTGCAAAATCTCACAGGAGGCTTTTTTTTTTTAACAACTTTTATTTAGTTTTTCATGTGGCCTTCGTTGCTCTAAAACTTCGTTTGTACGTGGAGCTGGGATTTGAACTTATGCACTCATGCATGCCAGGCAAGCGCTGTAACCCCTGAGCCACTGCTCCAACCCCACAGGAGGCTTTTAAAAAGTTCAGTTCCCTTTGTCAACAGCACCCCCCTACTCTGGTGCCTATCTAAAAAGCAAATTAATTCAGTTTTGTGTGATAAAATTTTCTGAATAGTTGGAGCCTCAGATGTATTTGGTCCTGCATCCCCTCCTCTGTAATGTGCTGGGCTACATCAGGATATTTGGGGAGACTTTGTGAGCCAATGGTGTGGGGAGGTTACATATCCACGGTGTTCATCTGGGAGGAGCTGGTACTGTGAGATGCTCCACCCACAGCTCCAGGGTTATCAGAAAGCCAAGGGAGGCTTTGCTGGGAGGAACTGGGTGGGGATCACTTTCCAAGGGATGGAAGAAGAGTCTGTTGGGGCCAAGTCAGGGCCAAGTCAGTCAGGAAGGGAGCAAGACCAGTGGCCTTGAATACTGGAATGCTCTCTACCCTCTTCCTCCACCCTGACTGTCCCTACAAGACCCAGACTGTGCATCTCAGTCCCAGAATGTGAGGAGTGTCTCACAACCTGATAGACATGGAGCAATCTGTGGGGAGGCAGGAGGAGGGCTGCTCTCCAGGCAGAGCCCTTAGGGTGCATGCGCTCTGAGGTCAACAGGCTGGGGTGTCCTTCCCACTCCTGCTGGTCACGGCAATCCAGGTAGTCAAAGCCTGTGTTGTCCACTGAGCCAGGCCTTCAATAGGAGGTGTAGGAGGTGGGGGGAGGGGATGTCCCCACCCAGCAATATTTTGGCTCACACTCCTTGGTTTCTCAGTCTTGGAAGGACAATGATAACATAGGTGGCATCCTGGGGAGAAGCATCTTCCTGGGGCCTAGATAAATTTTACTGATCATTTCAAAGAAATAGTTCTTTGTTTTCATTGTTATCTCTCTCTATGCCTTCCCCCACCCCCTTCATTTGATTTCCGTTTGATTTGTGTTCTTATCATCTGTATTACTTTGGGTTTAATTTTCTCTGCTTAGACCATTGGTTTGAGATTTTCTTCTATTCTAACATTAGCATTTAGTGCTATACAATTTCCTTTAAGCACTAATTTTGCTACATCACCCCAATTTTTTATTATTTTGTTATTTCATTGCATTGAAACTGTTTTCTAATTTCCCTTGTGATTTCTCCCTCACCCCCTGAATTATTTAAGAATATTTTGTTTAATTTTCAGGTGTTTGTGGATTCTCCAGATATAACCCTTTTATTGATTTGTAATTTAATTCCTTTGTGACTAGAGAACATACTTTACATGATTTAAAGCCCTTTAAATTTATTGACATTTGGTTTTTTTGCATCTGAATATGCTTTATCTTTATGAGTGTTCCATATGCACTTGAAAAGAATATCTATTCTGGTGAAGGGTTACATAAATGCCAACTATGTCAAGCTGATAAAATTATTCTTCAAGTCTTCTGTAGCCTTACTTTTTTTTTTGTCTACATGTTCTGTGAATTACTGAGAGAGAAGTGCTGAAATATCCAACTGAAATAATGCATTTTATAGTTCCTTCAGCTCTATTACTTGTGCTTCATGTATCTTAGGCACATTTAAATACATATGAAGCCATGTCACAGTGCACAACCAAGACCCAAGCCTGGACAATGGTCAGGACAGAAGACAGGAGTTTTCTCACAGAGGCAAATATCATAAGAATAAATTGTGTTCACAAGTATTTTTAATAGGGGCTGGAGCAGTGGCTTGGTGGTTACAGCGCTTGCCTGGCATGCATGAGTACATGGGTTCAAATCCCAGCACCCACATACACAACTGAGTGTCAGAGCAACAAAAGCCATGTGAAAAACTCAGTAAAAATTGATTCTCTCTCTCTCTCTCTCTCTCTCTCTCACTGTCCTTGTCTCTTTAAAAAAAAAGCTATAATAACTGTTATGGAAAGCAGTATAGTATGGTGCCTCAAAAAATTATTGCCTAATCCAGTCATTCCACTCTGGGTATGATATGGTTTCTGTTTGTTTGTTCTGTACCAGGGATTGAACCCAGGGATACTTAACCACTGAGTCAGATCTCCAGCCTGTTTTTACTTTTTATTTTGAGACAGGGTCTCGCTAAGTTGGTGAAGCTGGCTTTGAACTTGCAATTCTCCTGCTTCAGCCTCCTGAGCCTCTGGGATTACAGGTGTGCACCACCGTGCCTGGCTGCTCACTACTCAGTATGCTTACAAAGGAAATGAGGGCTGGAGTGGTGGCTTAGCAGTTTTGGGGCTTGCCTCACATGCACAGTGTTGTGGGTTCAAACTCCAGCAACGAGGGACACATGAAAAAGTAAATAAAATTGGTTTTGTGTTTCTCTCTCTCTCTCTCTCACTGTCACTCTCTCCAAAGAAAAAAAAAAGGAAATAAAATCAGTAAAGTTGAAGAGATATCCACACTCTCATGTTTATTATAGCACTGTGCCCAATAGCTAAGATATGGAATCAACCTAAGTGTCTATCAATGGACAAATGGAGAAAGAAGAAAAGAAGATGTGGCACTCAAAAATTTATATTGGAGAAAAAAACAGCCTTTTTAACAAATGGTGCTGGGAAAACTGAATATTCATATGTAGAAACATGAAACTAGATCCCTCTCTTTCACCCTACACAAAAGTCGAAATGGTTCAAATACTTAGAAATTAGACCAGAAACCTTGAAACTGCTAGATGAAAACCATAGGGTCAACACTCCATCACAAAGATGCAAACATGAACATCCGCAAAAACACCCCTAAAGCCCAAGAAATAAAGCAAGAATCAATAAGTGGGATGCAATCAAATTACAATGCTTCTGCATAGCAAAGGAAATGATTAAGAGAGTGAAGAGAGAGCCTACAGAATGGGAGAAAATCTTTGCCAGCAACTCCTCTGTCAGTGGAGTATATACTCCAGAATACAGAAAGAACTAAAAAACTCAATGCCAGAAAACTAAATAGCCCAAACAATAGATTGGTGAAAGAACTAAACGGAACTTCTCAAAAGAAGAAACATAAATGGCTAAGAAATATATGAAGAAAGGTTCAGCATCTCTAGCAATTAGGGAAATGCAAATCAAAAACTACATTAAGGCTGGGTGTGGTGGTGCGCACCTTTAATATGGCTAGCAAGGCTGAGGCAGGAGGTTTGCAAGTTCAAAATCTGCCAGCCTCAGCAATATAGTGAGTCCCTGAGTAACTTAGTGAGATCCTGTCTCAAAATAAAAAAAAAAATAAATAAAAAGGGCTGGGGATGTGACTCAGTCAGTGGTTAAGCACCCGTGGGTTCAATCCCTTGTACCAAAACAAACAAACAAAAACCCCACTACATAAAGATTTCATCTCACTGAGCCAGAATGGCAATTATCAAGAACACAAATGTTGGTGAGGGTGTCAGGAAAAAGGTATAATTGTTGGTGGGACTGCAAATTAATACAAGTACCCTGGAAAGCAGTGTGGAGATTCCTCAAGGAACTAGGAATGAAACCACCATATGGCTGTCCCACTTCCCAATAGTTATCAAAAAGACCCAAAATCAGCATACTAAAGTGGTACAATCACTACAAGGTTTACAGAAGCACAATTCACAATAGCCAAATTATGGAATCAATTCACATGACTGTCAATAGATGAATAGATTAAGAAAATGAGGTGTATATACACAATGGAACTTTACTCAGTCATAAAGAAGAATGATAGTAAATAGATGGAAATGGAGAAAAATCATGCTAAGAAATAAGCCAGACTCAGAAAATCAGAGGATGCATGTTTTCTCTCATATGTGGAAGCTAGAGCAAAATAGGGGAAAGAAGAGAGTGGGAGAGGGGATCAAATATCAAAGATACAGGACAGATCAGTGGAGGAGATGTAAAAGAATGGGAGGGAGGAAGGAAGGGAAGGGGAAAGATAATTGGAATGAATTTAACAACATCATATCATATTCAGATATGAAGACTTCGAAGGGAATTTCACTTTTAGGTGTATATACAAAAGGAAGTTTACTAAAGTAGAGGAGGGAGAATAGTGGGAGGGAGGAGGGGAGAAAAAAGAGTGGGGTTTGAAATCAAATTTCTTGCATATATGATTTTGTCAAAATGAACCTTATTACTATGCATAATTATGATGCTATAATAAAAATATTTTAAAAAAGAATATGGTACATAGGCATGCAAAATAATATAGCCATAAAAACAATGAAGTCCTGTCATCTGTGACAACGTGGATGGAACTGGATGGAGGTCATTATGTTAGTGAAATGAGCCAGGCATAGGAAGACAAGTACCACATGACCTCACTCATTTGTGGACTCTGAAAAAGTTGATCTCATAGAAGTTGAGAATAGAATGGCGGTTATCACAGGCTGGGAAAAGTGGGTGTAGGGAGAGACTGATCAAGGAGTGCTAAGTTACGGTTAGGTAGGAATCAGAAGTTATGTTGTGCTATTGCACATTAGTGTGATTATAGATGGCAGTAAGGTACCGTTCACTTTAAAAAAAGCTGGAAGAAAGCATTTTGAAAGGATTTGCCATACAATGATAAATGTTTGAGGAGAAAGATATTCCTAGCCTGATAAACCATACACAACGTGTATGCATTGTATGTTACTCTGTTAATAGTTGGAATTTTCATGTTTTTAGGTGTCAATTAAATCTATAAAGTATTAGAATCCCATGGTTCTCAGATTTTTTTTTTTCAAGAAAGAGCTTACCAGACAACACAGGGTGAGAAACTGGATAGGTATGGATGGGGGTGAAGTAAATGCCGTGTATAGGGTGTATGTTGTCCAGCGTATGAGAATTTGAGCCTAAGGCAAGAGAGCTTCAAGGAAGATACTGGGAAATGGAACTTAGCTTTCTAAGTCAGAAGGATGCCCATTGTGGGGGTTTTAGAAGACAATGAATTTGATTCGGACATTTCATTTTCCATTTAAGCTGCCCCACAACATGTTGATAAATGTAAAGATGATTTTGAAAAAACTTATATAAACCAAAATGATGCTTAGAAAACCACATTAATTCCAAACATTTCAGTTTTCCTCCAACTCCTAATTTTGTCATGTTCTGTTCTTCCAAGCTCAGTTGGGTTGTGTCTGACTGGGATTGAGGTCTGGGAGTGTGACAGTCCTGGTGCTAGTGACCACGCTGGAGCACTTGTGACTTCCCTCCCCAGTGAGTAACCACATCTGCCTCCTGGGAGGGTGCCTGGTAAGAGTGCTGCTGTTCTGTGGGACCCTGACATTTGGCCCTTTTCCATATGGGGTCCTCAGCAGCAGAAGTGCACATACAGGGATGACAGATTCCCAGGTTGGTGGAGGGTGACGACTCACTGATGCTGGTCTGTCTAGAAAAGCTTAATGTGAGAAGTCAGCGGTGGTCTGGCGATCAAAGAGGGACTTTCTGTTCTTTTCTGCCCTTTTCCAGAAGGGCTGGTTCTGGGGACCAGACCCAACTACCTGAGGAGTTAGCCACAAGTGGACTGCTCCACCTACCTTCTCATGGGAAGGACAGAGCTGAGTCTGTGCATGATGTAAACCATTTTAACAGATGTAGATGGGGAAAGCGAGGGGCCTGCTTGAGGAAAAGCTCCTGTCCCTGGGGCGGTTCTGGGAGGGCCCTGGCGCAGTCGGTAAAGTCTCAGTGGGGCCTTCCCTCATGTGGAAAAAGGGGAAGGCCTACCTCACATCACAGAGAATGGGGGCCACTCACTGTCTCTGAGCAAGGCTGGCAGATGATGTGAGAGGAATTTTTCTCTGGAAAGGTAAATCTGGCTTTGAGTGTGGCAAGCATCAGCCTGGAGGACCCAGAGACTGGAGACCCAAGAAGACGGAAGCTGCTTGTGTCTAGGAGGATTGGTGGGAATGGAGAGGAGAGGCCTCTGCTGGAACCAAGAGCTGTACAAATATGCATGCCTGAGTTCTGTCCCTAGAGGCCTCATCCAGTTGTTCCGGGTGGGGCCTGAGTTGTGATATTTACAAAAGCTCCCAGGTAGGGGTAATGGGCAGCCCAGGTGAGAAGCTTTGCTCTAAACCATCCTTTTATTTTACAGCAGAGGAATGTGGGGAATCTAGGAGGGAAGGGGCTGAACCCAAGGCCTTGGACCTAGAGCTTCAGAATCCTGTATTAAATCCAATGAGTTCTTCAACCCAGATCCTAGTGAAAGGGAGAAGGAATTAAGAGTGGAAAATAGGCTTGGAAGGGAAGAACCTTGGAGGGTGTCTCCATTTCCAGAGTAGAGGAAGAAAGAACTTGGCAATGAAGACAACAGAGCCCACTGAGCAGAAGTGGCTATGGTATTGAAAGCAGTCAAAGTGGCTATGGGCATCAGATCTCTTGAAGGTGACAAAATTTGCTTTTTCATGTTGATGTTTAAAGACATTTGATACATATATGTGTTTCTTGGTATGTGTGTGCAGGTGTGTGTACATTTTTTTTTGTAACCAAGGATTAAATCCAGGGGTGCTTAACTGATAAGCCACATCCTCAGTCCTTTTTATTTTTTAAGATAAGGTCTTGCTAAGTTGCTGAGGCTGGCTTTGAACTTGTGATCCTCTAGTCTTAGCCTCCCAAGCAACTGGGATTACAGGTGTGTGTCCCCATACCCCTCGAGTGTACATTTTTAAAGGTTTCAGGTAACAGTTAGGTCCCCTTTATAGCCCTCCTTGTTCATGTTCCCCTTCCTTATACCCAGAGGTACTGCCTCTTCTGATGGTGGTGGGGTCTACAGTCCATAGCTTTGCGCATTTAAACAAGTCTGCAAAAATGATTACTCAATAATTTTATTCATGCTCCTTTTTTGGGGGTACTTTCTCTTTTTATGTCGATTTTTGCTGATGAGAATTTTGCCATCAACCTCTTTGTCATTTGTTTGTAGTTGTTTTCTTCTCTTTCCCTCTGAATTATGATAAGAACACTTAATACGAAAGCCACCCTTTTAAAACTTAAACGTGTTCATTGGAATTCTCTTCCTTTGCCCTTTCTTTCATTTCCCCTTCTTGCGATGCTTATTCATGGTGGATCTGCCAGCCTTCTCTCCTGGAAGTTGATTTCCTTGGGTGATTTGTATTTGTTTAACTGTGAACTACTCCTCACTGCATGAAAGAGTGGGCTTCTCATGAATGTTGTCCCTGCCGGGGTTTTTGCCACGGTTTCTATTGTATTCTTAGAGAACCAACATTCAGGGGCCAGTTTTTGTCATTAACTCCCTGAATGAGATTAAATAAAATCCTGTTCCTTCTCCAGGAGCAGGCCTGGGTACTTTTTCCATGTGATGAATATGATGATTTTTTCCGCATATGGCATCGGACAGATGCAGAGCTTCTTCAGTAAATCCTTGAAAGGTGGAAGGAGGTTTTTAACTCCTTTTTGATTGAACGGCAACTTTTCCAGGCTTCGGACTTTATGCAGGGAGCACATTTCCAGCTCCCCTGCTTCACAGGGGCCCAGGGGCATCACTAGTCTGTGGGGGAGGAGCACTAGAAGACCCTCTAGTTGGTTCTGGGTCTGAGGACCAAGGCTCAGGTTGAGACACCAAAGAGTTTCTACGGCATCTGCTCCCACTTGTAAAGCTTTCTTTTCTGTCTCTCAGGGGTACTCTTTCTTTCTTTAAAGCTAAATGTGTATTAAGGGGCTCGAGCGTGGTGGCTTGGCGGTTACGGTGCTTGTATGGCAGGTATGAGGACATGGGTTTGAACCCTAGCACCACATACACAGCAAAGTGTAGGAGCAAGGAAAACTAAATAAAAATGATTCTCTCTTTCTCTCTCCCCCCCTCACTGTCCCTCTCTCTTTTAAAAAATAAAGCTAAATATGTATTAAAATGTCTTTGTCACATTTAATCCTACCTTGACCTTAAGCAGTTTGTTTTCTGAAATGGTCACTCAGGCTATGGGGAGAAGGGTGGGTACAGGGTGAGAGGTCCTCCCAGCCCTAACCCTGTCCTCCAACTGTCTAAACTGGGTAGCCCTTCTTCTGCCCTGCTCTGTGACAGCCTAGCTCTGTAACTATGGTGAGAACTTCATCTTTCTGAGCCTCAGTTTCTCCACCTGTGAAACGGGGACAATGGTAGCTCTGCCCTGTGTTGTGAGGATGGTATGAGATAACACAGGGAGCTCTCAGATCAGTGGCTGGTTCAATGTAAGCCCTTGGTCAGTGGCCATTGTGGATAACTTTCTGAATTCCAAATTAATGATTCTGAACTGACAATGTCTTTTTAAATCTAGAAAGGGCTTTTAAAGCTCCATACTATCTAGACCAGATACTTTTTAAAGTCCTCGTAGTTTGAAAATTCTGTTAATTTTAGCGAAGCTTGAAACCTAGCAAGGTGAATATAAGGATCTCTATTGTTTAAGAATCTCTTTCTTCTGGCCCCTGATATTCCTTCAACCCCACCTCCCAGCATTTAGCAATTGCAGTCTTTCCTTAGGGATTCACAATGAGCTTGATGCAGGTGAGGGAATCAGGACTTAATGGCTGCATGGCATCCTTCTGGCCACAGGCAGGTTTGCACCCTGCTTCCTCAACATTGTGTCACCTGTCCTTAGATTATCTTCCTGAAATTATTTAACTTGTAAAGAAATTTTATGTAGTAATTTCTCTCTAACCTTTACATGGATGGAGATCTCTTTTACATTTCCCATGAAAGTGGGTGTATGTTGTTTTACAGGAAGGACGGTAGCTGAGGAAAGCCTCACTTCGTTTCCTGAGGAGCCTTGGACCTGTCCAGCGTTGCTCAGTGCAGTTCTTTGTTGATGAGCTGGGGGTTGCTCTGCTCACTTGGGAGTGTGACTGTTCTGAACCCACCAGAGCATGAGCCACGTGCACAGTGAAACCCAGGGCCAATAGCCTCCTCCCGATTCTTACCATGTGCTGGTGTGAAGTGTGGGTGAGGCAGTGCTCAGGCCTTCCTGGGCCTTTCCTCTTCCTTGGCCTTCATTCACTGTGCAAGAGCTCTACCTTTGTGGTGATAGGATCCAGGGAAGTGACAGGAAGTCAGAGAGCGCCACCGCCTGGGCACGTTCCTCACACTGACAGTAACATTCCTAGCATCTTCTGAAGGCCCAAGTTCTTCAGGACCAATAGGGTCTTCTGAACTGGGTTGTCACAACCCCATCCATGAATATGGGGCTATAATTGCTATTCATTTGATGATTTGAATAATATTTAATTGGTATAAGGAACATAGAAAATCTGGAGTTACATGTCCAAGGGAAGCAGGAAGAATAGTAGGCCAGCCTTCCCAGTTTTAGCTGTACCGGAGGTCTGAGGTTAAGAGTAGCACAGGGTTACTCAGGGAGGCTGGTGGTATCCTGCCTCAGTCTTAGCAGCAATCTTAGTGTTCTATCATTTGAGAGGATGGCAAGGCTGGTCCTAGGGTGCTTCAAATATGTCAAGGGCAGGACAGCAGAGAAGGTATGATGTCTTTATTTCCAGACCCTGTAAGAGCCAAAGGCCTGGTGTTTTCTTCAGAGGACCAACAGTTAATTACCTCATGGTCCAAATGGATTGGAGCTCATTAGTTGCAGGCAATGCTGTTTCCATACTGAGTGCTTGGTGGCCTGGGTTGCCCAAATGAGACAGAAACCACATTTCACGAGATCCTCCTTTTTGTTCATGGAATCAGCTTATGATGACCCAAGCTGCCCAGGAGACTACTGCATCATTCAGTGCAGTGAACTGCTTCATTGTGTAACGCAGAATGGAGCTCAAACTTTGACTTGCATGAGTTACATGGAGGTGGTATCCTAGAAAGTCACATTCCTGGGTTGCAGCCATGATTCTGATTCAAACTCAGATAGGCCTAGAATTTCTGATATAACACCAATTCAGGTAGGCTATGGCCACAGCGGTGACCTAGAGCCAGGATGTTCCAGCTCTTGGGAGCTAATTATTAAAAACTCATAAATTCCGTGGACTGATTGTTTAAACATTGGTAACTTGAAATTAGTCATATTGGTAATATTTGTACCACAGAAATTGGCAAATACTATAAATCGAGCCTTTTCTTTTTTTCTGAATTATTGGTTTAGCAGCACACACTGAACCATGACAGCAATTTCAGTGTTGTAGATTACTGCTGAGATATGATTTGGGAGAATACAATTTTTTGCTTTGGAAAGTCCTCTAATGTGCTCTGCAATCTTAAGGGAATCCCTTTCCATCGCTGGACCTAAGTTTTCTCTATAATGTAAGAAAATTGGACTGGGTTAGTTTTTTTTTTTCTTTTTAGAAGGAGGGAGAGAGAGAGAGAGAGAGAGAGTTAATTTTCATCTGGTTTTTGTTTTTCCTTTATTTATTTGTGTATGTATGTGGTGCTGGGGATTGAACCTGGGTCCTTGCACATGCCAGGTAAGTGCTCTACCACTGAGCAACCTCTCCATCCTTGGACTGGATTAGTTTTGAAATATGATTGCATAATAAAGTCATTTGCAGAGCTCCAACCAATATAGACACTTGGGTCTCGTTCTCAGCACACGTATGCATAAAATCTCTCTGGGTGAGTGCACTTGCTGCCAGGGTTGAGAACTACTATTGATCTAGATGATGTCCAATGCCTTGAAGTTCTAGATTTTCAACCTGTGTAACTCTACATTGTCTATGTCTCATGTCCCTGCTAATCCCCATCATGGAGGAAGAATTCTTTAATGTAAGAGAGTGTTCCAGAGAAATAAAAAGTATACTCTTGAGCACCAGCCTTTTAAAACATCTACTCTATATAATTTTTCTTAAGCAGAAGTATCAGAAGAAATTGATATGTTTTTATATTTTAGAGTCCCCACTACAGATGAGCATAGTTCATACATTCAATCAATACTCATGTAGACTGGAAAGATGAACAGGAACTAGTCATGAA
The DNA here is from genome assembly GCA_004027875.1 of Aplodontia rufa. NCBI lineage: Eukaryota > Metazoa > Chordata > Mammalia > Rodentia > Aplodontiidae > Aplodontia > Aplodontia rufa. Next base: position 18,220 of record PVKS010028873.1, read on the forward strand.
GGACTAAGGGCAAGACTAGTCTAGGTGAAGGAATAGCACATGTAGGTGCCTGAGGCTGGCGAAACACGAAGAGTTCAAGGAGACCAGTATACTGGAATATCAGGGCCAGGCAGACTGCAGAGAAGGGAGGCTCTAAAAATGTGCCACACTTAACCACAAGATAACGGGTGCTATTTTATTTGATACCAGTCTTTTGATGTAAATGAGATTGATTGGCAGGACCCACAGAATGGCTGAGCATGTTCTAATTACATGGAGTACCTGGATCCAAGTGTATATATCCAAGTCTCGATACCACAATCAGATGGACAGCTCTATGGCCACAAGTTCTTTCATGCTCCTTCCCAATTACCACCATGCCCCAGCCCCCAACACACACCAGACCAACAACAAAACATTAGTTTGCCTGTTGTATTTCATACAAATGGACTTATTCAGTGTCAACTCTTCAGTACCTGGCTGCCTTCTCTTTGTATAATATTTTTGAGATGCATCTGTGTGGTTGGTTGTAAGAGAAACTTATTTCTTTTTACTCAGATTTCATGCCATGAAGTCATATGTGTCTGATTTATACTCTCCACAGGTTTTGAAAGAAGGTCAGTGGTCATGTCCAGCCTCAGAACCCTGAGTTTGAAGCTCGTACAGTATCCCACCTAGTAGTCCTGTGTGGATACTTCCTTTGATGGGATGGCTAGGGTCTCCTAAGGATGCCCATCCCAATCTACTCTGCTTAGGTCTTCATAGGGTTCATGAGATGCATTCCCGTGGCTCCAGCGATCAATACCCACACCTTCTGCCTCGTTAGAAAAATGATACAAGACTAGATGACTTATTTTATAATCTTCATCTTTTTAGTATTCAGTGTAGGATAACTTATCTTAAAACATGTAAACTTTTAGTCCTTTGTTTCAGGAATATTCAATGTTATTAACATGACCAGAGTTCCTCAGATTCCAGATAGATGAAGCCCAGAGTCAATCACTGCTTTTTGTATTTCTTAACAAATGCAAAAATAGATTACTGCTGCTCTTTGTCCTTGAAAGAAAGAGACAGGAGCCCCTTCAGTGTATTTTTTTTTTCAGGCATAATGGAGAAGCAACAGGCAAAGCATATTGTGCATGGGTTGGAATACATGCAAAGGAAAACATGGCAGAGTCTACAGACTCTTGCTCTTTTCCGAGTTCTTTGGCCAAATGAGATAAAGAAACTCCGGCCACACTGCCTTGCTTTCCTTGGGTATGTGATGCGGAAAGATGGTAACGGACTGATTGGTCATCCAAATCCATAGGGATGTTTTCCTTCTTAGTGGCTTTTGCTTTGCTCTGCTCCCCTTCCTGCCTACAGGCTTGAACTGAGCAGGAGGATCCAGTGGGCTTTGTCTGAACACAGCCTCTTAAGCTACTCATTTTCTGGGGTTGCTACTCAGTCCTAGCTTTTTTAAGAAAAGAGCTGTGGGTTCTTTCAATTGGAAGAGCCCCCACAAGTGTCTTCCTACAGATGAATAATCTGAGACCCAGAGAGGGGACAGATAGCAAAGTCATAAACCTAGGAAAATGATTTTGTTTTTTTGGTTAGGGGACTTAGTCCAATTGAGAAGCTATAACAGAATATGACAGTGGGTGATTTAACAAACATGCACTTCTCACAGAGCTGGTGGCTGGGAAGTCCGAGACTGGAGTCTGAAGAGGGCCCACTTCCTACTTTGAAGAGAGCCATCTTCTTGCTGTATCCGCACAAAGCAGAGATCAGAAAGAGAGAAAGCATGCTCTAAAGGGCATTAATCCCAGTTGTGAGTGCATAGACAGAGACATCAATCCTTCCAGGCTAAGGGGCACAGGAGTGGGTTGTTTCACAGCCTCTAGACCTAAAGTGGGGCTTTGCAAGGATTTACCAAATCACCATTTCCTTTCCCATCTGCCAGTACCTGCCCACCTGCAGGCCAGCTCTCCACAGCTCCGGGACACGAGCTCCATGATTTTCCAGGTGTGTGCAGGAAGCCTCCGCATCAGACAATGGCCACATACTGCTGCCCAGGCCTTCCCAGGCATTGCTGGAAGGAGACAGCAGCCTTCCTGACAGAGGCAACTGGCGCAGCTGATTAACCATTAGCCAAATCATCACAAAAAGCCAGACCCCAAAGCCATCCCTCTGTCAGGAGGCTCAGAAGGCCCCCAAAGGAGTCTGGGGTGGGTGTCCACCCAGATGCCAGGCTTCCCTCCTCCTTCCTGGCAGCCCCCGCAGGCTTGGGCACCTCCTGCCCCCCCATTCCCATGGCAAGGGAGAGGAGGATCCACTTACTGCTCGTGTTCATGGTGATGCCCTTGCACTAGGTAGCCACTTTATTGAGATATGATTCATATGCCATAGAATTACTCATTTAAAGTGCACAACTCAATGATTTTTAGAGTATTCAGAGTTATACAACTTTCACAACTATTGATTTTACACTTATGACAAGAACAACTTGTAATGTTCTATAGCAGAGTTGGATACCTATGGTTGACAACAATTAACTGAGTATTTAAAAATAGCTAGTAGAGATTTTGAATGCTACTAACACAAAGAAATGACAAATGTCTGAGATGATGGATATGCCAGTTACCCTAATCTAATCATTATACATTATATATGTGCATCAAAATGTCACAGTACTCCATGAATACTACAAATAGTGTGTCAATTAATGATAAAAAAAATTTTCAACACCAGAAAGAAACACAAGCCCTCATTCCCCTATTTCCTCATGCCTCCAAGCCCTACGCAAGTGCTAATGTACTGTCTTTACGGACTAGCTCACACTGGACATTCCAAATAAAAAAAATCATAATGTGCAGTTCGTTTTGCAACTGACTTCTTTCACTTAGCATAATGTTTTACGGTTGTTCCATATTGTATCCTGTGTTGGCACTTCATTTCTTTTTATTATAAAGAGATGTTCTGTTGTGTGTATATGCCATATTATTTCTCTAGTCATCCATTGCCAGACATTTGGGTTGTTTTTACCCTTTGACAATCCTGAGTAATGTTGCTATGTGCATTCATGTAAAGGTTTTTGTATGGACACATGCTTTTGTTTCTCTTGGGTACACAAATATTGGAGTAGAGTTGCTGGATGAAATGATAAATCTATATTTAATATTCTGAGGAACTCATACATCAGTTTCTACAGGCTCTATCATTTTACATTCTCCCAGAAGAGTGCAGAGGTTCTTATTTCCCACATCCTTGCCAACACTTATTATTTTCTGAATGTTTGATTGTAGCCCTCTTAGTGGGTGTGAAATGCCATCTCATTGTGATTTTGATTTGCATTTTCCCTGGTGACTAATGGTATTGAGCATCCTTTCATATGCTTATTGGACATTTGTATTTGGTGTTAGTTGATTTTCTATTATGAACAACATAATATCACAGGCTGGGTGAATTATGAAGAAAAAGGGCTTATTTTGGGTCTTTTTTTTTTTTTAAGAAAAATGGAGAGGGAGAGAGAGAGAGAGAGAAAGAGAATCAACTTTATTTAATTTTTCATCTGGTTTTTGTTGCTCCAACACTTAGTTGCATATATGGTTATGTGGTGCTGGGGTTTGAACCTGGGTTCTTGCACATGCAGGCAAGCACAATACCATTGAACCACTGATCCAGCACCTCATGTTCTTGTTTGAGATTGAGGGTCCACATTTAGTTATGGCTTTCTTGCTGGCAGAGTCCCAATATGGTGCAGGACATTACATGGAAGAGACAGAGAGCATGCCTATGTGAGTGTGTGTCTTCAGGTCTCTCTCCCTCTTCTTAAAAAATCACCAGAATTCAGTCATAGGGGTGCCACCCTAATGACCTCATCTAATCTCAGCCACCTTCCAACGGCCCTAAACATTGAAGTTAGATCAGTATTTTACAGTGGGGATTAAACACTAGCATGAGTTTCAGGGACAAACCATAGCACATATCTCCTTACAAAAAAATAGCCATTCCAATTCTTTGCCCGTTTTAAAGTTGGTTATTTTCCTTTCATTTTAAGGAACTTTTAAAGGTATTATAGATGCAAATTTCTTATCAGATGCGAGATTTGCAAAATTTCCCCTATTTCCTGGGTTGTCTTTTTTTTTTTAATTAAAGAGAGAGAGACAGTGAGAGAGAGAATCTATTTTATTTAGTTTTTCAAGTGGCTTTCATTGCTCCAACACTTCATTGTGTATGTGGTGCTGGGGTTTGAACTCGCATACTTACGCATGCCAGGCAAGTGCCATAACCGGTGAGTCACCGCTCTAGCCCCTTCTTGGTGTTTTTTGATGCACACATTAAAAAAAAAATTGACAATGTCCAAATTATTTAATTTCTCTTTTGTTGCTAGTGCTTTTGATATTATATTTTAATCCATTGCCACGTTTGAAGTCATGATGATTTGATTCTATGAGTTTAAGAGTTTTGGATTTTACATTTAGGTCTTCAATTGCCTTGAATTAATTTATGTATAGGATGTGAGGTAAGGATCCAATTTTACTCTGAGTATGACCACCCAGTTGTCTCAGCACAATTTATTGAAAGATTTTTCTTTCCCACTGAATTGATTTGGCATCTTTATGGAAAATTAGTTGGCCAGAGGTGCATGGGTTTGCTTCTGGACTGTCAATTCTATTTCATTGATCTATCCTTATGCCAGATCAAACCTATCTTCATTACCATTGTTTTATACTAAGTTTTGAAATAAAAAGTGTGAGTTTTCCAATTTTTTTCCTTATTTTCAAGAACTTATGCTGGGTTCCAAAGTCTCCAGCTGAATTTTAATATCAGCTTGTCAATTCCTGAAATGCAAGTTACTGGAATTCTGATAGGGTTTGCATTGACACTGTAGATTAACTTGAGGAGTATTGATATCTTAACAATATTATGTTTTCCCACCCATGAGCATGGGATGTTTTGTATTTTTCTTTAAATTATGTATCTTTCTTTCAACAATATTTTATAGTTTTTAGAACTTAAGTTTTGCATTTAGTTTGTTAAATTTATTTCTAAATATTTTTTCCAAAAAATTTTATTGGTGCATTATAGTTGTACACAATGATAGGATTTGTTGTTACCTATTCAAGCCTGCACACAATATAACAATTTAATTTGGTCACTATCATTCCTTAGCACTTTTCCCCTTGTTTTCTCTACAGATCTCTTTGATTTTCATGAGATTCCTTTTCCCCTACTTTTCTTTTCCTCTGTCCTCTCCAGCTTCCACATTTGAGAGAAAACATATGACTCTTGACCTTCTGAATTTGACCTATTTTCCTTAACATAAAGCTCTCTAATTCCATCCATTTTCCTGCAAATGACATAATTTCATTTTTCTTTATGGCTGAATAAAAATTCCATTGTGTATATACACCACATTTGGTGGATCCATGCCCAGTCTTTTGAGGAAAATCCATACTAATTTCCATAGTGGTTGTACTAATTTACAATTCTACCAATGGTATAAAAGTGTTCATTTTCCTCCACATGCTCTCCAACATTTATTATTGCTTTGTATTCTTGATGACTGTCATTATTACTGGTGTAAGATGAAATCTTAGTGTAGTTTTGATTTGCATTTCCCTAATTGCTGAAGATTTTTTCATATATTTGTTGGTCATTTGTATTTTTTCTTTTGAGAAGTGTCTGCTTAATCTGTTTCCCCATTTATTAACTGAGTTTTTGGTGTAAAGTTTTTTGAGCTCTTTATATATTTTAGGTATTATTCATCTGTCAAAAGAGAAGCTAGCAAAGATGTTTTCCTATTCTACAGGTTTTTTCTTCCCATTCCTTCTAGTTTCCTTTGTTGTGCAGAAGTTTTTAAATTTGATGCCATTCCATTTATTAATTCTTGACATTATTTCCTGAGCTTTAGGTGTTCTACTAAGAAAGTCATTGCCTGTGTTTAAAAGCTGGAGTATTGAGTATTCTTCTAGGAGTTGCATAGTTTCTGATCTGAGATCTTTGATCCATTTTGAATTGATTTTTTTGTGCATGGTGAAAGATAAGGGTCTAGTTTCATTCTTCTACATATGGATAGCCAGTTTTCTCAGCACTATTTGTTAAAAAGGCTGTCTTTCACTGAGACTAATCCACAAATGTTTAACCATCTGATATTGAACAAAGTGGGCAAAAATATAGCTTGGAGGAAGGACAGCCTGTTCAACAAACGGAACTGGACAAACTGGACAGCAACAGATGCCGGAGTAGTTGCAGGGAGAAAGCAACACTAACATACTGTTGGTGGGGTTGCAAACTGGTAGAGCCACTCTGGAAAGCAATGTGGAGACTCCTCAAAGAGTTAGGTTGGAGCCACTATTTGAGCCAGCTATCCCACTCCTGGGTATTTTCCCAGCCGAGTTAGAATCAGCTTATTACAGAGATATAGCTACATCAATGTTTATTGTAGCTCAATTTACAATAGTGAAATTATGGAAACAACCTAGATGACCTTCACTGGATGAATGGATCCAAAAACTGTGATGTGATACACACACACACACACACACTGGAGTTCTACTCAGCTATCAGAAAGAATAATACGATAGCTTTTGCAGGTAAATGCATGGAAATGGAAAAAAATTATGAGTGAAACAAGCCAAACCCAGAGACTTAAGGAATGAATGTTTTCTCTCATATGTGGATGCTAGAGTAAAACCCAAGACAGGGTGATAGTTAGCCAAGTTTACATATTGATCCCCACCAGATCTGAAGCAACACATGAGCTATGGGAACTATAGCTATGAAGAGGTTAAGTGGGGGTGGGGAAAGGTGGGGATAGTGGGGGAGGGTGGAGGGAGGAGAATGGGAGAAAGGAGAAGGAGGGAAAAAGAATGATGTTCAATGATGCAGAGCACACTTGACTCCGATGAGAACCCCAAATATACCCACGAAGGCATATAAATCCAGTAATTACAATGTTTAAATTACATGCATTGTCATTTATATCTGTAACTTGGGAAAGCAACAGGAGTCAGGAGATGGGGAGTGGGGGGAGGAGAGGAGATCCTGGACAAGGACCGGGGGTTTAAGCAACTCTGTCAATATCTATGCATGTATAAATGAGAATCAAGGAATCCCTTCATTATGTAAGATGATGCTGAACAAAATTTTAAAAAATGCTGTCTTTTCTCCAATGTATGTTTTGGGCACGTTTTGTCAAGGATCAGATAACTGTAGATGTGTGGGTTTGCTTCTGTGACTTCTTTCTGTATCATTGGACTATGTATCTGTTTTATGCCAGTACCACACAGTTTTTGTTACTATAGCTCTGTAGTATAATATGAAGTCAGGTGTGTGATTCCTCAAACATTGTTGTTTTTTTTCCCCTCTAAAATTGCTTCATTTATTCTCATCCTTTTATTCTCCAAATTAATTTTAGAATATTTTATAATTTTGATGATACTGCAAATTGAATTCTTTTCTGAATTTTATTTAAGATTGCTCATTGCTAGTGTTTAGAAACATACTTGCTTTTGTACGCTATTATTATGTCCTGCAACATTGCTGAATTTGTTCATTAGTTCCAATAGTTTTTTTTATTGGCTTCTTAATGATTTCTATATAAATATTATGCTGAGAGTTTTACTTCTTTCCCCGAATGCCTTCATTGCTTGAGCCCGTTGCCTTTAAATCTGTTCTCCAGACCCCATTTATCACCGGTGTGTGTGTAAGAGCGCTGCATCCTCAGGTGCTCTCCC
>PVKS010028874.1:0-26242 GCA_004027875.1 Aplodontia rufa
TGGGGTGTGCCTTTGTCTCAGGTGAGCATGAGAGGTGTGTCTCTTCCTGGTGGCCTGTCCTGAGCTGCTTTCCTCATCCGCACCTCCCTGTGGGGCTAGAGCTGGACTTGCTGTGTGTGGACTGAGGCCTCCGAAACCCTGAGCCCACATCAGCTTTTCCTCCTCTCAGTTGTTCCAGCGGGTCTTTTGGTTACAGTGCTGGCAAAGCTGACTAAAGCGGCACGTGAGGGCAGTGTCTCCCCTCTGCTCCCTGCCCCTGCTGGGTGGCTCTGCTGTGCCCTCCCAGTGAGAATCTGGCACAGCGGGCGGCTTGTTCTCTGAGGGCACAAGGCAGGAATGAGGAGGCCCTGATTCTGAGCTCTTCGCGAGGCCACCTGCATGTCCTTCACTCTCTGGAGCTGCTCCTGTCACCATGACTAGAACCTGCAGACCCCTGCCTGGTCAAGGAAGTGGAGATGGAGCACGCTTGTGGAATAAAGTCACTCCCCGCTGAGGTTGGCAGGGGGCAGCCAGCAGCCAGCTAGCTGGGGAGGCAGAGCAGCGGCCAGCCCCAGCAGGCCTGGGATGTGCAAATGCTAAGCCCTGACAGCCGGAAGTCACCAGGCTGTGGCGTTTGTCATGTGGCATTACTGTGGCGATAGATAACAGATACAAGATGTACCTGCATCTGTCAGGTTTGTCATCTTGCACAACCATCACTATCTGTGGGCAAAGAAATCAGAGCCACAGCCCTGACAATAGGGATTATGCTGCACCAAGCGATTTATCGCCGGATCCCAGCAGCCCCTTTGGATGGCAGGGGTTATCATGTCCACTTCAGACACAGGGGCTGAGACTGAGGGATGAGGAGTGAGCCAAGGTCACCCAGCCTTGCGGGGCCCTGAGTGCCAGACACAGCACAGTCAGCCCTCAGCGTCTGCTGGGTGCAGGCAGGGCCGCCCGTCACACTGCGCTCAGGTGAATAAGCCTGAAGCAGGCGAACGTTAGAAGCACGTTTGTCTGAAGAGGACATCAGCAGAAGGAAGACGCGCCCTGTCCTCCGGCCTCATGCCTGCGTGTCTGTGCCGCCAGCCCCAGTGCCATTGATTCATCCCTTCTGCCCGGCTCCTTGGTGCATTAGCACTAACCACTGGGCTGTGGTTACAAACAAGAGATGCCCTGACGCCTTTTCCTAACAACCCTGTAAATCAGGTATGCCTTGTTTCAAAATCCAATTCAGTGGCAGGGAAACTGTACCTTGGGGACGATTAAGCTGTAAATCGTGGGTGTCCGGTGGGTGATTAGATCACTGGGTACGTTCTCTGCCGTAACTCCCCTCTGTCCCTGCGCCGCCCTCACGCTCACTCCAGAATGGGCCTGTCGGCGGGTGAGCGCCATGCGGAGAAATATTTATAGCACATCCCATAGCTGGAATATCTTCTTCAAGGAGATACCTATGCGTCACGCAGACCTAAGGGGCAGCACGTTCTTCTCAGCAGAAAGTTTGCTCTTTTTCTCTTGCCAGAACTCAGGTGTTGGGACATAGAATTATACAGCGTGACCTTTCTTGTTTTTGCGGTAGCCCCATGCCATCTCTTCTAGGTGGAAGCACAAAGGTTCAGGGCTCACCTTCTCCATCACCGGGTTTTCAGGAGAGCCAAGGCAGCCAGGCATTGGCTTCGAGCCCCCCAGCCTGCCAAGAGCAGAGCTGGCCCTGTGTCTCTCTTCCTGGCCCGTGGCACACAGCAGAGGGGGGAGTCGAACTTCATTCCCTCACTCATTGTTTCTCCAGCATTATCGAGGGCGCAAAGTGCCAAGGCTGTCTAATAACCATAGCGACACGGCTGTGTCTGTCTATATTTCGCAGCTTTAAAGCATCTTTCAGATAATTCTCTCATTTGCTTCTTACTAAAAGCATCTCAAGAAGTGGGCAGGGCAGGAACAATAATGAAATTTTTAAATCGCCAATGATGATGTTTGGTTTTGATCTGTGATTTGATAAACCAGAGTTCTCATTAAATACATGTGCCATCATCTCATTTAAGTTTCAGTGAATCCTCCAAAGTGGACACACTGGAACTGTGGATTGAGTCCAGGGCTGCTCTACCACGAAACTGCAGCCCCAGCCTTTAATTTAAATTTTGAGACAGTGCCTCACTGAGTTGCTGAGGCTGGCCTTGAACTTGTGATCTTCCTGCCTCAGTTGCCTGAGTAGCTGTAATTACAGGTGTGCACCACCACACCTAGCTATTATCATATATCATTTACGTATGTGTGTGTGCACGTGTGTGTGTAAGGAAACTGAGACTAAGGGAAACTTGGTGACTTCCAGATACAACCATTAGGCGGCAGATCTTGGATTAAAACTTGACACTGTCCCGCTTGGAGGTCCGTGTCCCTGATGCCTGGGTCACCTGCCTGGCAGTGTGGGCACCTGGGCTTGCTGTGGCTCTTCCCTTGGTGGTGGACAGTTCTGGGGGGTTCATCCTGGCATCAGGAACTATGTTCTTGGAGGGAGACCACTGGTTCCTGTGATTTTCTATTTTCTTGTTTGTCCATCAGAAATAAGAAATTCCAAGAGGTGCTTTTTATCTGAGAGATCAGCTTCCTTTAGAAAGAGCTCAGTTTTCTGGGACTTTCACAAATGCAGCAAAAAAGCAGAAAGTCCATGTGATAATTTGAAATATGTCTAATTCATGGCAACTTTTAAAGGGAATTTCTTTGGGGACACAGACTCTGGCCTTTCTGCGAGGTTCCCTCTGCAATCCCAGTTTCCCTTGAACATCCCAGTGGGCAGCCTTTCTGGTCACGGAGGTCTTTGGTGATTACCAATGACAGCAGAGATTCCTATTTGCGAAGAGACTCAGCAGCAGTATAAGATGCCCCACGCTCAGTTGTTCACCTGAACCTGCAAGCACTCTGTGCTAAGTTGGGCCCATGTCTGACCACCTGTGCACAGGTAGGGGGCTGCACATAGAAAGTGCCTGGAGTCAGAGGCAGGCTGACTGTTTGGCCACAGTCCTGGACTCCTCTGGCATGGTGATGTCATCTGCTGCTTGCCAGGCACTTAGGATGGGCAGAGTGGACTCTTACCCTTCACCATGGGCTTGGCCATGTGACCTGCTGAGGACAGTGGTGTGTTAGCAATCACGATGTAAACACAGGATAGACTCACACAGTTGGGGTGCCCTTCTACACCTCTGCGTGGTTTGGATCCTGTGGACAGCTGTGTCCTTTAAGCCAGCGCCCCGGGGACTCAACATTCTTTAGGAGACAGAGGCCAGCATATGTGTGGGGCCTGCGTGTGCCCCAAGTGCAGTGAAAAGTCCATGCCAGCCCAACCTGTGGTTTGAAGCACAGCTGTGTAGCTGCTCCCAGCCCAGGTCAGCCAGGCTCTTGTCACCCCATGGCTGTGAATGTGAGAGTCAATGACTCTTGAGCCATGGAGTTTTGGGGTGCTATGTTACGCAGCAGCAGCATCACGATAGCTGACTGATAAACTTCAAGGATGCAGGCTTCATGAAGGCAGAGGAGACAAAACAGCAGTGTTGACAGAGACCAAATCAAGTGCAGTTCTTCGGTCATGGAGCTTTGAAGGAGATTGCTGCTATTGCAGTGTGTGGCGCTCTGTGCCTCAGTTTCTCCGGGTGAATAGGGACGATAACAACAGTGCTTGATCGATTATGAGTGGATGAACATTTGGGGCTTTTCCGTTTCGGGCTGCCGTGAGTGACGCTGTCATGAATATTTGTGTGCACATCTTTATGTGAACACTTGCTTTTGTTTCTCTTGATCATATTCTTAAGACTGCAGTGGCTGCTAGTTCACTGTCAGTCCTTTACTAACCAGTTTGGGCAGCTGCTGTGCCATTTTCCAAAGTGGTGACACTGTCACCTGTTCCCATTCTTGCCAGCAGTGAGCAGAGACTCCAGCTCACTGCGTCCTCACCAACACCAGTGGCCGTCTGCTGGTTGTGATTCTGTCCCTTGTGCTGGGGGTGCAGCGGGACCTCAGAAGGGGCTCGATTTGCGTGTCTCTGATGACAAATCTTTTCAGGTGCTCACTGATGGTTTGTGCACCTTTGCGGGGGGGAAATGTCCATCCAGATTCCCTGAGTGTTGTTTGCCCGCTTTGTTTATCTGTTGCTGTTGAGTTGCAGGTGTGCGTTCTATGTTTTGGATGCCGTCCTTCCTTAGGACTTCAAGCTTAGCACCTGAACTAGCGCAGTGGCTAGTTATTCTAGGACCGACAGGACTGTGCCCAGATCGCTGCTCTGGGTGATTTACAGACGCCCTCCCCCACGTTCCCTTTCAGCTTTGGCTCCATTTCCATCCAGCCCAATGTTTTCCGTTTCTATGAATTCCAGTTGACCTATTTTTTGTAGTTTGTGCTTTTTTTTTTTTTAAGAGAGAAGGAGAGAGAGAGAGAATCAATTTTTATTGAGTTCACATGGCCCTCGTTGCTCTGACACTTAGCTGTGTCCTTGGGTGCTGGGGTTTGAACCCGTGTACCTGTGCATGGTGAGCAAGCGCTGTAACTGCGAGCCACAGCTCCAGCCCCTAGTTTATGCTTTTATTGTCATCTCTAATGAGGTTCTGCCTAACCCAAGGCCCTAAAGTGTTCCTCCTGTGTTTTCTTCTAAGAGTTTTATAATTTTAGCTTACATTTCTGTGTGAGAGGTCCATCGTGTGTGTGATAAGCTCTGTCGTCTCTCTCTTGCGTGTGACTGTCCAGTTGTTCCAACATCATACGTTGAAAAGCATGTTTTCCCCACTGAATGGATTTCATACGCTGTCAAAATCCACTGATCATGGCTCTGGGTTCACTTGGTCTCCTGGTTCTAGCCATTGTTACCTACATGTCAGTTCTACCTTGGGAGCATTCTGTCCTTATGACCATAGCTTCATAGGAACATTGGCATTTGGGAAATGTGAATCCTCCAGCTTTGTTCTTCGTTTTCAAGTCTGTTTGGACAATTCTAGATTCTTCAGGAATTTTCTCAATGGATTTCAGGATCAGCTTGCCAATTCCTGCATAAAAGGCGGTTGGGCATTTGGAGTGACTGCATTGAATCTGCAGATCACTTTGGGGAGTATTTTAATCTTGCTACTAAATCTCCCAATGCAACAAATGCAGAATTTCTTTTCACTTATTTGGGTCCTTCTGAATGTCTTTCGGCAGGATTTTGCAATTTCCAGTGTGTGCATTTCACAGCTCCTTTTCAGTTTATTCCTATGTGCTTCTTCCACGCTATCTTAAAGGGAATTGTTGTTCATTGGTGGTGTGAGAAGCACCGTTGGTTTTTGCATACTGATCCTGCACCATTGATTTATTTTTGCATCCTGATCCTGCACCATTGATTTATTCTTGCATACTGATCCTGCACAGTTGATTTTTGCATACTGATCCTGCACAGTTGATTTATTTTTGCATTCTGATCCTGCACAGCTGATTTATTTTTGCATACTGATCCTGCACAGTTGATTTATTTTTGCATACTGATCCTGCATCCCATGACCCTGTGAACTTTTTATTAGTGCTTATGGATTTTGGGGGGACTTTTCTCCGTGTGCGTTTTTGTCACTTGTAAATGCAGTTCTGCTTCTTCCTTTCCAGCTGGGCTGCTTTTTCTTTTTCTTGCCTGCTTGACTGGGCCCAGGGCGCCACTGTTTTCCAGGATAACGCTGAGCGGAAGTGGTGAGGAGGGTGTCTTCCTCTTCAGTCTGAAGGTGTGGCTCTGAGTGCTTTCAGGAATTCTGTTTATTGCTCTCTTACTTTTCCGCTCCTGGACTGGGAGTGCTTTTATCAGCAAAGGTGCTGGGTTTTGTCAAATGCTTTTTCTGCATCTGTGGAGATAATCATTCTGTTTGGATTCTTTACTCGTTGTCTGTCCACTTGGAATTGTTATGGCCCTGATGATCTAACCTGTCACTCTGCTCATTAAACCTTTGCTGTGGCTTTAGCTGGAGCAACCCAGCCCTGAAGATCTCTCACATGCGGGCAGAGCTTCCAAGTACACACGGATGAACAGACATTTGATTGTTTTTTTTTTTTTTGGTCTATTTTCCATTTATGGGGAAAGGAGGGTCCCCTGGAGGTCTTGCCAGTGTGTGGCCTCTCGGCTTTATAGCACAGTGGGTTTTTTTCCTTTTCTTGTCTCTGCTGGGTTCTGAGCAGAGACTCTGATAGAATAACAAGCCCGAGGCACTGGGCTCTGTTAGCCGAGGGCCCTTAAAGAACCGGATTGCTCCACTGGCATTCTGTCTGCTCCATAGTTACGTTGGATGATATTACCAAGTCCTATAAAATTAAGATCAAGTTTGAAGTAGGGTTTGTTAATTACAGTATTTAAGTGTTGTCCTTATTGTTTCCTTGGAGATTAATGAGGTGAGTTATTGTAACATAATTAGGCTACAGTGCATCTAATCTCTTACAAACCCTTGCAATTCTCTGTTGTCTCAGTATCATTTGAAGGTTAATTTCACGTTGCTGGTATAGACTTGGCAATATGCTTTTTGTTGAAATATGTTTTTAATTATACTTGAAAGTCATTCGTCGGAGCTCTGCTGGGCTATTCTGCACGCACTTGTCTTGGAGAGATGCAGGTACGGTCAGACTCACCATGGTCATCTGTTCCCATGCCCAGGTGCCCCCACGGTGTCAAAGGGGCAATTCACGGGCAGAGGGCACCAGTCCTGGTCCTCACTTTGGTCCTAGGCAGGCATCTTTGTTGCTGGAATCTTTAAGGGGAAGTTGGAGCTGAGGGTCAGCACCAGGAGTGGAACTTTCTGGGGTGTCACGCAGGTATGGACTTAAACACCTTCCTCTTTTCTAACTCGCGACTCCACGGGCAGCGTTCCAAGCCTGGCACCACCCTTCCAGCCATGCGCCAGTCTCAGCTTCCGTGTCCTAAAAGCTACTCCTTCCAAAGGGTCTCCCAGGACCCAGCAGCCCTGCCGGCATCCAAGTCCTCTGCCGTCAGCACTCAGCTTATCAAGTCGCCCTGGGAGGGCACATCACCCCACTTCATGACCTGTGGACCATTTCCTTGCTCCCAAGAGCAGAGGTTCTATGGGTCCCCTGCCCCCTCACAGGCCAAGGCGCACGTGGACAGGGCAGTGGTCCAACTGAGAGACGGCAGGCCTCATTCTGTCACTTACAGGCTGGGTGTCCTTGGCAATGCTGTAGCTTCCTTTGCTCCTTGTCCAGCGGGGATCTGAGCCTTCCCGAGATGCATCTCAGCTCTGGGTTCCGTTCCACACCGGAGCTGGAGGCAACGTGAGCAAGGCGTTTCCCTTGGAGGCTGTGGCCCTGGGAACCATCCTGCAGCTCACAGTGAGCCAGTCCAGCTGGCTCTGCCGAGTCACAAAGCTGCTTGCTGGTTTTCTGTCAAGCACCTGGTAGGTCTGCAGCTTGCGTTCAAGGTACATCAGTGTCAGAACCACACTCGGTGTGGAGACTGACAGGGGAACGTGGGTGCAGAGACCTCTCCTAGCCCACAAGAAGCTGCAGTCATAACTTTTGTCCAGGGAACCCAGGAAAAATTCATATTTTTACCTAATTTTTCTGTATGTCTTCCACTGTGGTCTCAAGCAAGGAGGGACTTGGCCAGAAACTCTGCCCAGGATTCTAGGCTGGGCCACATGGAGGGCGTTTGTATTCTTACACCCTTGTGTCAGTAAGGTTCAGTTTCAGACAACAAACACACTCTAGGTGGTTAATCCAGGGGACTGGTGACAAGGCTTTGGAGACCTATGCAGCCCTGCAAAGGAGGGTCAGGCCCTGCCCCTGGGGGAATCCAACCCAGCCCAAGAACCCCATGGCCTTCTGTGCTCAGGGAAGCCACTGCCTTTCTTGGGGAAAGCACAGGGTCTGTGTGCTGCCACTGTGGGGTCTGTGCCTACCCATCCCTCCCTCACGGAGGTGGCCTCTGGTCCCGCCCTCCTCCACACGCAGCTCCAGTCCAGTCCATTGTCTCTTAGGCACTCAGCTGGAGGTCCATAGTGCCCTCGGGATGTGTGCATGTGTGATTCAAGCTTCTGGTCTTGGCAGTAGAGGAAAAAACACTACAAGGTTGTCACGATTGGTACCTTAGCCACTTCATGCTGTCCAGCTCAACTGGACACCCTTGAAGACACCCTGACCACAAGGCTCTTTCTATTTTGTTCCTTGCAATGCCTGGAGATTAAATGCCGCTGAGCAATGGGTCATGCCACCTCATGCCCGAGGAAAAGGATCAGAGGTGCCAAAGTTGGAGAGAAGGTTGCCTAGGAGCGAGGATTGGAGCCGGATAGCCCTGGGATCCTGGAGGTTCTGCAGGGCACTGGAAGCGGCTCCCTCGTAGCCCTCGGCTGTGCACGTGCACTTAAACTTTTAATAGGTCTGCGATCCTATCAGTGGCTTGGATTTGACCAACATGCTCAGCTGTTTTTACCATGGGGTAAAATAGTACTAATTGCTAGCATTACCATTTTTTTTTTTAAAGAGAGGGACCGAGGAAAAGAGAGAAAGGCACACACAAAATCAATTTTATTTTATTAGGTTTTTTTGTGGCTTTCTTCGCTCCGTCACTTGGTTGTGTACGTGGTGCTGGCGTTTGAACACGCATGCTGGTGCGTGCAAGCAAGTGCCCTGTCCACCAAGCCACCACTCCAGCTACACCATCACCATTCTTATCATCATTACCAACATCACCGTTACCACCACCATCATCGTCACTGGAATCATGAGCAATTTCACTATTGCCACCACCATCATCTCTCTTATCAGCCTCACTACTATCAATCTCATTATGAGTACTGCCACCTCACATCCATGGTGGCTGCTGTCAGGCCCACGTAGTCACCACTACGATGTGGCCACACCGCTGAGGTCCTCGTCGCTTTTTAATCATGTGCTCATGGCGATGCCTTGTCAGACCCAGTCCGGACACCTCACCTGCAGCTTCTGAGTCTCCGCACAGCCTGAGGGCCAAGAGCCTGCGCATATGCACTGTTCAGAGGAGGCCTCTGAGCCGGACGAGTGAAGGGACCAGGATCTGATCCTCAGCGCTCTCAGTCCAGAGTGAATGGCCAGGGGGGCTCAAGAGTGTGGGGTGAACTTCATAGCCTGTCCCTCGGGAGGCCAGGCAAGAGCTCTTCCAATGTAACAGCTGAAGCTCTGAAGAGCAGAGGCCACCCTGGTGTCCACAGGACGTCTATGCTGGCAAGAGCAAGGAAGGCGGGGCTGGGAAGACCAGTAGACTGTTAGGGCCTTGCTGCGGGGATGTGCAGGGGGTGGTGAGAAGCTGCTGGTAATTTTCCAGGGATTTCTAATATGTGTCTGTCTATACTCTGCAAGCAAAACAGGAACGCACCACCACCCCTCGCGCGTTAGCCTCTCAATCAGTGGCGGGTTATCTCGTCTGCTCAGGTGTTTAACGGAGTCCCTCCTGCAGACCAAGCATCTAACGCGTCTTCAGTTCTCCTCCCATCGGGGAGCTGGGCTTTCCCCGGCAAGGCAGGCCCGTCACAGCCCGGTACAGGGTGGTACTTCTCCCTTCTCCCGTCTTCTAATGAATAAATGATATTCCCATTGGTTATCTATCTACTTTTAGAACTTGAATGGAATTCTGCTGATAATTATGGCTTTCACCGTTTGATAGGAAATTGGCACCTGCTGCCTGGAGATAAAAGTCCAAATCAGCTTCTATGAAATATGGAATTTTCTGCTAATTCCCGCCTTGAAATTGGTAAATCATCAGTGGAGTTGGTTATTAAAATTCAAGAGTTTAAAGACCTGGAGCCAAGAGGGAGTGGCCCTTCTTCATTGAAATCACAGAAGCTAACGAGGAGTGCGGAAGCGTCTGGGCCCAGAAGGTTCCAGGCAGCTCCGGAGCAAGAAGGCCGCAGGGTAATGAGAATGTCCCTCGGGGAACCCACACTGGGGACTGGGAGCTACCTGGCTGCAGGGCATCGTCAGAATCTGCAGAAGTGAGACGGCAGCCAGGCGCAGGGGTCAGGCAGGTGGTGGTTCTAATTCCAGCTGTGTAGGACTCCACGTCTTTCTGAGCATCAGTTTCTGAATCAGTGAACTAAAAAAAAAAAAAACACTTTCTTGGCAATGAATAAAAAATCATAGTCACCTTTTTGGCCGCTCCTTCCTGTCCAATCTTTAAGGCTCTGCATTTTTCATCCATTTATTTAACAGTGATTCATGAATCTTCCCTGCAGATGTTCTGTGGGGCCCTGGGACCCCTGCGTAGAGCAGCATGGGACTCGTTTTTTGATGCAGATGGTTGTCCACAAAGTCCTCCGCAGTGTCTTCATTGATCCTGGGCAGGTGCGCAGGCCAGCGAGGAAAGTGAGACGTGGTCCTTTCTCCCTCATTTGGTGGATTACCTCACCCAGCAAATCCATGACTCATTGGATCAATTAGGACACAAGTGACTGAAAACAGAGCCCCAAATGATGATAGGCAGAAGAGGATTTTGTTAACTCATGCAAATCAAAAAGTGGCTTCAGGCATGGCTGGATCCAGGGGCTCCCACGGTGTTGTAGGAACTGTTCTTTGTTTTGATGTCTGGACTCTGCGTGTCATTTCTTAGTACCATTTTCAGGATGCCATGGTGGCAGATAGCTGTAGCTAATCCGGGCTACATCCTTTCAAGGTGAAGTCCTGCAGAAAAAAAAGGTATCTTTTTCTGGCCCGGCTGTTGCAGTAAGTCTTGTGGCTTCTCGTTGGTTCTGAGCAGGGTCTCATGCCATCCTTCCATAGGTGACAGTGACTACTGGGGATTCCTACCCCAGGACGAGGGGTAGGATTAATACTCAAGTGGCTGTTCAGAGTGCAGCTGAAGGTGGGTGAATGGCAGGGGATGAAAAAGTAAAAGTGTCCATGTCATGGTGCCGTTGCTGCTTGCAGCTGGAGAAACTGAGGCCAGGTGGGTGGACACGTGACAAGCCCTACTGGTGGCCACTCTGCTGCCCCTCCCCCACAGCCACAGCCCACCACTTGCACTGCTGGCCTCACCTCTCCCTCTGTCCTGCCTCTGTCCTTGGAGCAGCCAAGCTGCTCCAAGACACCGGTTGGGTGGTGGGGTCGCCCTGAAGACAGCAGGAGCCGTCACAAGGCCGCTGGCCATCCATCCTCTAAGCAGCAGAGGACTGTGCCCACGCACAGGGTCATCGCTCTAGCATCTCCATCTTCTTTAATGCTAATTACTTTTTTCCCACGCCAACATAAAAATCATCTTCTGCATCCTCATTAAAGTGGCTGTGATTTCTGACCACAGACACATCAGCCCAGCTGGGGAAAGACTTTCAGGGGAGAAAATGTGCTCAGAGCCACCATAGCCATTTCGAGTGATTTAGAATATCAAGTTTGTATGATTTTTAATCATTAAAGGAGATGTAAAAACATATTTTATACACAATCTTTTATCTTACACTTATTTTTATATTTCTCTATAACAATTTATTGCGGTGCATATATCACCATTACATCAGACATTTATGGCTCCATTAAAATTCAATGCCATCATAAATTTGGGCCGGTTAAAGTGGTGACATTTATAACAGCTTCCACAAGGACATATTTTATATTTAAAGTGAAACTTTGAGAAGAAACTTTTGAAGAAAAAAAAAAAAAGACAAAAAAAAAAAAAGGGTTGGGTAGGAAAGGGCTCTGAGACCTCCCTGCTATCTAAATGCCCAATGCCTACTCTAATGCCCACCGTATTAAGAAGCCTGACTTGCTAAATACCAGGTGTGCTATTTCCAGCATTTAGGGATTAAAGGGAATCAAATAATAATGCTATCATCGACTAGAAATATTCAGCTCTGCCCAATCTTTCCACTGACTAAGACCTGGGAGAATTTTGAAAGTAAGGGAAAATAAATCAGACTTTTAAAAAATGCACTGTCCTTATACTGAGAGGTTTTCTGATCCTGGAGTGTGAGGATTTTCAGGAGTGATAGTGACAGGAGCTTAGGTTTCTCTGTCTGTCAGTCCAAAGTGGAGCCTGCTGCCCCGGGCAGTGTGGCTTGCATACTCAACGCTCCCTTTTCAAGCATCAGGACGTGTTGGGGCAGCTTTGGGAGTGCAGGACTTTACAGGGGACTTGGAAGGGGAACGTGGGGATACATTTCTTGTCCTGGAGGGCCTTTCTGAGGCACACCGTCAATTGCTCTGCACCCTGGGAGCCATAGAGTGTCTCACTCATGCAGATGTCCGTCAGCACCCTGTGCCCAGCTCTGCAGAGCCCTGGGGTGAGGTGCCACACTGGAAGCTCTGGGCGGTTGGTGCTCCCTGGGGCAAGACCAAGGATTTGGCTGAAGAGCACAGAGCAGGTTTCATGGATGACTTTAAAGAGAGGAACAGATGGCGCCCGCATGGCCTTGGGGGCTGTCCTGGGGGAAGCGGGGCTGGGCAGGACTCACCCCCTGGAAACTGCTCTCTCCTGGTTCCCATCCCTCAAGCCCACCTCCTCGAATTCTTTTTGGCCTCCAGACAGTGTGGCTGCCCATGTCAGGGCTGGGCCAGTTCAGTGGCATCAGCCTCATGGTCTCTTCACTCCCTGCTCCACCTTCAGGGTGGCAGTGTTGAGGGCAAAGGCTCTGGGAAGCCAGGTGACTCCAGGATGTAGTGAGGCAGGGGTGTGTGTGTGTGCGTGCTGGTGACCACCATTTACCAGCCTTCGCTGATCTCAAGTGAAATGAAAGAAAAGGCTTTGGCCACCTGAGTCAGCCTCAGTAGTGGTCCTTGTCCTGGGATCCGGAGATGGTCAGTGAGGAGTTCTTGCTTCCTCTCTGCCCTGGATGATTTGAGCGGTGACCGCTGCAGGCTGAGATAGGCTGTGGCAGAGAGCGATGAGCAGGGAGTTATGAAGTTTCTTCCCCCAAGTTCTCAATTCACTGATTCTGGGCGTTCTGCGTATCACTTGGAAGCCACGGGCAGTAGCAATGCTCTACATTTGCGGAGCCCTTATCTTTCTTTTCCTTCCAAAGACTTTCCATGTCCATTATGTCACCGTGTCTGTGAAACGGGGGAGCGGATGGTGTCTTGCTGAATGGAGCAGGTGGTGCGTCCCACGGGGGCGTCTGCTTCAGACCGAGTCTTGGTCTCAGACAGTGGGGGAAGGGGCCACCGGGTGGAGGGCGAGCTTAGAGAGGGCGAGGCCCTGACCCAGAGTCTCGCAGATACTGGGTAACAGAGCTTTGTCTGCTCAGGGCTGCATTCGGAGTGGGACAGTGGTGTTGACAGAGGCCCAGAAGAGCGGGAACCGTCTCCATGTAACATCAGCTGTTGCTGGAAGGAAGAACACTGACTAAAAATTGAGGTAGCGTGTCCCTTCCACCGAGCGCCTGCCTGCGAGAGCCGTCTCAAGGCTGTTTTGTTTCAGGTTGAACACTTGGCTTTTGGCCCCTGTCTGTGCACCATTCCGTGTGCTCCCAGAATGAGTGGCACCCAAATCAGAGAGAGGTAGGTGTTTCAGAGGCCCAGGAAAGCTGCTCCCTCAACTGCTGGGTTGCAGCCATGAGAAGGCACCTTAGGGAGTCGAGGAGAAGCCCCAGGGTTCGTGAATTCACCAAGTCGTTGGGCCCAGCCGGGGCCGGGTGCTTAGACTCGCGCACTCTGGGGTCTGTGGCTTTGAGGCTGTGTGCTGTTTCCAGGTAGACTAGAGGGCCTCCGTTCAGAGGGAGAGACAAGCCTCCCAGAACACAGGAGCGTGAAGCGCGCACGGTGCGTACGCCAACACTCAGGCAGTGGCGGCCTCTCGCTGTAACTCAGTCCTCATGCTCGCTCGTTAAAACTCTGGAAATGAAGGTTTGGCATCACTATGTAGATGACCCAAGAGAAAAAATTCTCCTCTGCAGATTTTATATTTTGTACAAAATTGTTATTTATTGTTTATTCTTAAAAAAAAAACAGAATAGTGTCATTGTGTAGGATTTGGCTGCGTTTTTCACTTGAGAGAGCCATCACTCTGCTTCCATGTGGCAGACGGAGGGAGTCCCTCTGGTGCTCAAAGTGGTGCTACTCCTCCAAGGGCCATTGGCAGCCCACCTCCCAGCAGTTGCTGGAGCCGGCTTGAGAAGTTCTAAGGAAATCTGCCCGTTGGTAGATGCCACTCTGGCAGCTTGAAATTGGCCATCTGGGATCATTAACACCCCAGAATCCGGAGAATGCTTGAAGTCACCAGTGTCCTCTCCCAGAGAGCTGCTTGTTAAGCATTTGGAGCACAGCTCTGGTATCTCACTCAATGTCACTTAGGTTTTGTGTCCTTGAACAAGCAGACAACGAAGCTGTGGTCACAGAATCCTCACAGGAAAACCAAAGTCCTGAACCCAGTGGGAAAGTGGGGTGTCCCCTGCCTAACCAAGACCTAAACCCACTGGGAAAGTGGGGTGTCCCCTGCCTAACCAAGACCTAAACCCAGTGGGAAAGTGGGGTGTCCCCTGCCTAACCAAGACCTAAACCCACTGGGAAAGTGGGGTGTCCCCTGCCTTGTTCTGGTCTAGCTCAGCAGATCTTGACCTTTGGGGTTCAGGGTTCGAGTAGAAGTCTTTGAATGAAGAGCTGTCTGTTGTTGCTCTGGAGGGAACCAGGGCCTTGGGAGGGCAACGTTGGCCACATTATCCTGGAGATGGCATCATCCAGTGGTTCAAGCCTGACCCCAGCTTCCCTGCGTGCCGCCTGTCTCAGCTCTCGGCCTGGAACGAAGGCGTCGAAGTCTCCGGAACGTGCTGAGAGCTGTGCCTTGGGCCGAGCTAGTGCTGGGTGCTGACTTTCGTGGTCGGTTAGTGAGGCCTCTGGCAGCTGAGTGGGGCTTGGTGAGTTGGGCCCCAGCCTGGGATCAGTCAGGAGTCCATTGCATTGGTCCAGTCTGTCCCCTGGAGTCAGTCACGGGTGCCAGGTGACTGTGGGCATCCCACAGACCGAGCCAATGGCTTCTCCAGAAACCTCAGCTATGACTCATCTCGTGGGACCCTGGGTGACCATACTTTTGATTCTCCAACGATTCCTTCCATCGCTGGAGAGTGGAGTACAGCGGGGGTGGTGGAAGATGGAGCTGAAGAGCCGGCAGGCTCCAGCCCAGAACAGGCTCCTGCCACAGTGCGGGTTTCACCCGTGGTGCGATGGGAAGCCAAGCAGACATCCTGAGCAGGGAGGTCTGCAGACACCAGCAGAGGGGAAAGACAAGGTGGTGCTTCTGGCCAGGCAGACTGGAAAGCCCACGCCCTGCCTCCCCATCAGCTGTCGTTTCCTCTCTGTGAACCCACTTCCTACACTTGCAGGTGTAGACTGGTCCTCGTCACCTCCGACAATGGAGGGACATGTGAAATGCCACGGGATCGCAGCTTGACAGCCGATAAGAGGGCCGCAAGCTGTGGGACCCCCCTAGGAACACTGGGAACCCACGGAGATGGCAGTGAGAGGTCGACACAGCGCCCCTACTTGCTCATAAGTGGCCCCGTCCAGTGTCTCCTGTGCTGTGAACTCTGCCGCATCTCCCAAACGCTTGGGCTGGGTTCTCACCTCCTTCTTCATCCAGGCCCTGCCTCATGTCCTGAGGCTAGTAATAAAGATGAATTTGAGAAGTAATGAATAAAGACCCATTCCTTGTAGAGCAATAAAATTTATCGTGGCTCGACTAATCTGGCACCGTTTACGCCTGCTGCCTGCCTTCCGAGCCGTCGAATGACTAATTGATAACTAATTTCCTCAATTTGTACTTCATTACTTACTGCGGCAGGAAAGCTCCTACCTAGCTCTGAATCAGACTCCACGGAGGCTGCGGAGGTGTTGCTTGCCTCAGTTCTTGGCCAGCTGGCCAGCTCTGCAGGACAAGTGACTTCTTAGTACCACCGTAAGAGGCAGGGGATCACCCACCAGGAGCCCAGCTGTGCTGGGTGATGTAATGGGCAAGGCCCGAACCATGTTTTTATTAAATATAAAGAGAGCATTTATTTTAAGAAATGTGAATAGATTCTGGTGCTCTGAGTTTACCTGATATATTCTGTGTATTTACTTTGTATTTCTTTTTATTATGCATCATCGTCTTACCTAACGTTGGCTTCATTTTGACAGAATCATGCAAGCATGGTATATAATGTGCTCCAGTTCAGTCCCTACTGTTTCTTTTTTCTCTTCTTTCCTCCCACCCCATTCCCCTTCTACTTTACTGATCTTTTATTTATTTATAGCTTTTTAATTAGTGCTGTTTAGATACACCTAAAGGTGAAATTTACGGTGGTTTATTCTTATAAGTACGTAGCACAGTGTGGTCAATTTCATTCCACCATTCCTCCTTTTTACCACTCCTCCCTCCCCTACCCTCTTCCTCCGCTCCACTGGGCTCTCTTCTGTAGAAGTGTATTGATTTTTATCTCTAATGACGTATTTAGCTGTTCCTGTTGGCCAAGGAGGGGGCTCTGGACCGTGCCTTACCCAGGTTGGTTGTGACGCAGAGGGAGGACCTGGGGACTGAGTTTCTGCGGTCTTTGCTGCATAGCTGCCCAGGATGCCCTTGGCATTGATGTCAGGTGGGCAGGGGAGCCGAGGGTGCGGGAGCACAGGTGGGAAGCTTTTCATGGGCCAGCAGGGACGAGCACGTCATTCCAACTCGTGTTGTGTTGGTCACAGCTGAGTCATAGGGAGTCTGGGAAATTCAAAGCCACTGTGACTCAGGAGGACGTGGGCATGTGGAGCAGATCCCCGTCACACCCCCAGCACACAGCAATGAGGGTGGTTGTCCTTGGTTTTCCGACGAGGACACTGAGGCCTCGGGAGATTATGTCTCTTGTTTTGGCTCATCTGGTGCCCCAGAGCCACTCCCCACCCCGTGCTAGATCACTTCCTTTGGGCCTCCAGATGCACACCCCTTCTCTGGTCCACACCTGCCCACGGCCAGCTCTCTGGTCAGCCCTCTCCCTTGCCTGCAACGCTGAGCCTCCCACAGAAGTGTCCTGTGAACACGGAGCAGCCCAGGTTTGGATGCCAGAGGGCACCCAGGCTTGGTGCTCCTGAGTTCTGCAGCTGGTCACCCACGTGTGCGTTTTCTAGGGGCGCTGCCAATTCCCGATTTCTGCCCTTGGCTGTCCGTTGACTTCTTAACAAGGAATGCCATTCATCCTATGTGTTACCAATGCTTCATTTTCTTCATGGGGGAAAAAGTTGAAGGTAATATTGTGGTATTTATCCTTGGAATAATGTTGCCATAGTTACCTCTCGACTCTATTATAACGGCGGTGCAGTAATTGAAGCTGAGAGACCTGGAGATGCTCTCATAAGTGTGAGCTCAGTTCCCAGGTTGGACATGAAAAGCGTGTCTTAGATTGGGGGAGAAAAGAGGGGATTTGGCCTCAGCAATTAACCCCAGAGCACAGCGCGGCACTCGGATCCGTTGATGAAGGTGTTGCTTGGTGATGTCCAAAGTGAGCCATTTCTGGGAAGTTGCTTTGTTTTTGCATTGTTTTACGGTGACACTCTTAGAATGCAAGAATGTAGTGTCTCCATGGAAACTGGAAATGTACAAAATTAAGACCCAGAATAGGAAAGCTTCTGTGAACACGGTTCTGCTGATCACTAATGAAGAAGTGATGTGCTGTGGGTACGAGGTGTTGGGTGTCAGAAGGGACTGGGGATGATAAGTGGACGTCCTGATCTAAGTCAGCACCTTCACGTTTTGGACATGGTAGGGAAAGGTCATGGATGTAATCTTGGTAGCACACATGCTGCCAGGCAAGAGGGCGGTTTGTTAAGGCCTCATTGTGGGAAAAGGGCTGCTGGCCCTCTGTGGCACTTCAGCCTCAACTCCACTTCCCTGTGGCTGCACCTAGAGAAGGGGAGGTGCTGGGACAAAAGAGAGGCAGGGTGGTGTGGCAGAAAGACCAAGATCTAAGGCAAATTTCCCCAGCGTGCTGAGGGTCCATTTCCACCTACCTGGGATGGGGAAGTGGGTAATGTGTCCTCTGCCGTTGCTGTGGGCAGTTCCTGGAGCTCTGCCCATCTCTGCTCTTAATGCACACAGCAAAAGAAGGTTCCCAGTGCCTCCAGGGCCGAGCCTCTTGTGGGTCTCCACTTGGGGGTACTGAAGCTCTCATTGACCTCCAACCCTGCCTGAGCCCTGGTCATGTTCCGGTGGCCGTCTCCCTCTGGAAAGAGGGCAGCTGCTGCTCTGTCTGGCTAGTGTTTTTCTGATCAGCCTCATCCCCTTCAGTCAGAGGGGGCCATGTTCCTTTCCTGGGTTCTAACTCCTTGAGCAGATCCTCTTCCCCAGCGCAGGGTAGGTTTTGATCCTTCTTGGGCGTCTTTGCCAGACTGGTAACGCTGCAACCACCCACAGTTCCTCCGCAAACTTCCATACCCCATCTGTGTGTGAAAGTGCAGGGTTCCACACGCGCTTAGATTGCTGTAAACACCCACCGGGTGAAAGCCACCTTGTGTTCAGACACAAGTGATCAAGTTGATGTCCTGCGGATGGCCGGAACCTTTTGTTTAATATTTTTTGAGGAACCGTTACATGTCAAATAATGTCCTTGGTATTGGCAGGAGACCAATTTGTCCTGGTTTGCCCAAAATGTTTCTGGTTTTATCCATGGAAATCCCAGGTCCTGGGGAGCCCCGTGGTCCTAGGTAAACTGTAGAGTTGGTTGCTTTAAGCACTCAGGGTAAATTGTTAATCAAAACAGAACTTCTGCCTGCCAGGATCCGGCAATGTGAGAAATCAGGAGTAAAGTAAACTGCAGTCCTCCACACCTACCCAGCAGATCTGAAGCAGGCACTCAAACAAACCCACAAACGTTAGCAGCAATATTATGCACAGTGCCCAAACAGTGTGCAAACAGCCTGAATTTCCAATAGTGGATGAGTGGATAAAGGAATTAAATTGGTGGTCCACCCACAAAGAGGAATATCATTCAACCCTGTAAAAGAATGTGCATGTTCCCGTGGAAGAACGTGCAAGGTCAGAAGCTGTGACTATCTGCAAAGCACGCTTGGGTTTCTATAAGGGTTCTCTGGCTACTTAACAGCAATGACACAGGTCTGGCTCTACTGTGGGATAGTTATTGTACCCAAAGATGTCCTAAGGAATACATCCCAAGAGGCTCTTTAGCTAACCTGATAAAAAAATCTGAGATGACAAATTCTACCATTCATGTCAAACTTGGTGCTGGGATAATAAGAGTAGGGGCCAGAGTGTCTCAGGCCTGGTCCTTACACAGAGTGACTCCAGAATCCAGGCAGAGCCAGAGATGTCCTGGAGGCAGTGATGGAGAGGCTGTGGCATCCTAGGGCAGCTGTGCTCCTCTGGGCTGGAGCTTCGTGGTCTGTGTAACGGGGACAATGACAGACCTGTTGTAAGGATAAACGAGTTTCCCCACAAAGCCAGTAGTACACACTGTCTGGAAAATAACAAGTGCGCAATAATTATTAATTTTCTCCATTCTTTCCGCTTCCTTCTAGACTTAATTAAGATGTACCGCTGAAGCTATGAACAAGCAATTCACAAGAAGAGAAATTTAAATGGCCAGAACAGGGGAAAATGTCCAGGTTGGGTTGCAAGGAAGAACTAGAAAGGGAAACCAGACATTATTTTTCTCCTGCAAAATCCATCCCCAAAAAAAGGATAGGAAAAGAAAAAGTTGGTGTTGGTAAAGAGGGTTTGGAGTCAGGGTGTCTCCTCCGGGATGTAGAAATATGAGTTAGAGCCATCTTCTAGGGGCCCATTCAGCAGGGAGATAACATGTTTCCAACGCCTGGAGTGCGCGTTTGTGCTGTGACCCGGCAATTCCACTTGCAGAAACTTCCCCGCGGGGAGCGATTAAGGATGGGCTCAGAAACCCCGCCGCAGAAGGCGCTCTATAAATAGTTGTTAAATGAAGGAGTAAATGATGCTCACCGCGGCCTTGTTTATAATAATGAAAATTCCAATAACAGGGAGGGAAAAAAATGGAAGAAATAATGGTCTGGCCATAAAATGGAATCCTCTTCAGCCATGAACTGTGATTTGGCAAATGCTTTTGGATAACTATCACTTCCACAGGCCCAGGAAGATATTTCGGGTTCTTGGAGTAAGAAATTATGTTAAATGGCATATTGAATGGCTATGGCTTGTTTAAAAATATAGATCCGTAAATAACGCGGGACAGAAACTCTTGAAGGATGAACAGCAACAGGGGAAGCGGCGACAGCTGGCTGAACGGCGATGCGGCCAATGAGTCTTTATCCCGCCTTTGCTTTTCTCTGGATTCTGAGCATGTAGTATTTGCACATATTTTTTTAAAGACTTAATATTAAAATAGAGGGATTGGTAGGATGGGGGTGGGTTGCTGGTAACCGAGAGGAGAAAGTTGAACGCGGGTGCAAGTGCGTGGGTCGGGTGACGCGGGGCATCAGGCAGGGATGGGGTGTGGCTTCCTTCCCCTGTGTGTCCTTTGCCCTGAGGCCTCTGGTGGCCTGGCTGTGCCTCTGTGCTCAGTGCCACATCTGGGAAGCACAGGCACACACGCTTCTTCATCTTTGCCGCCTGGACTGGCTGCCCTGGGGGTGACTGGCTCCCAGCCACACAGTGGGGCTGCGAGCTGGCTGGTCCCTGGGCCCGCGTCCTGGAGGGAGCGAGGGAGGCCCCTGGCCCAGGAGGCCCTCTGGGGTGAAGGGATGCATCTACCTTCTTCTCCATTCCCCAGATTTGCGCCGAGTAAATCGCTGCGATGGAACATAATTGCTTTTCATTTTATTTTTAAAAATTGCTGCTAGCGCAGTCTGCCGGCCTCCTGAAGTCAGCACAAATCTGGCAGCGCTTATGCCCAGGGAGTATTTTTAAAACTTGGGTTTGAAAAGTGATTTACCCCGATGATCAGCTGGCCAAGGTTCAGCAGGTCACGGTCACCGTGGGGCAGGTGAGTCCCGCAGATTCCCGGAGCTGGCCGCTTCCCTTCACTCAGGCCTCGCCCGCAGCTGGCTCCCAAGACCGCAGCACTCTGACCTCACCGCGCAATGCCGCAGCTCCTCCCAGGCTGCCCTGGCCCACTGTCTGCTCAGACACTTAACTCAGCTCACCTGCAGGGCCTGCTGTCCCTGTCCCCAGGGGACACCACCCCCGCGGGCAGCTGCTTGCTCGTGGTTCCTGGTGCTCAGAAGCAGACCAGGTGCATCCCCGACCTAGTCAGTTCTTGGCTCATGAATGAATAACCAAGAAAGGGGGCAGCCTGGACCCAGCAACCTTTTGTAACCTGCAAGACGCTGAGGGGCTATTTGGTTGCATTCAGGCCACTCCAGCTCACCACCTGCGTCACCTGATCCCCATGGTCCCAAAGCTCCTATGACTCCAATAACGCAGCAGCGTCTGTGATAGTGCTTGGCCTGGATGTGGAAGGTTCCAAGGCCTCGAGGGTCCCTCAGGGGGGACAACCTGCCAGCTGTTGGTGGCTCTGCTGCTCTTGTGCTGTCAGCTGGCCTCTCCCACCCACTGAGCTGTACCTTTGTATTGCAAACCAACCCCAGAACCCAACAAGCAAAGATGATTGCAGCAGTAACCTGGAGATTGAAACAGCAAGGACTGGGAGCCCTCTCAGACCCTCTTCCCCCCTGTGCTTCCTGGAGCTCTGGTGTGGGGCCCCCTTTGGACCTCTGTCCTCTGTGTACTTCCTGGAGCTCTGGCATGGGGTCCCTCTTGGACCCTCCGTCCCCCTTGTGCTTCCTGGAGCTCTGGCATGGGGCCCCCCTAGGACCCTCCATCCCCCTTGTGCTTCCTGGAGCTCTGGCATGGGGTCCCTCTCGGACCCTCCGTCCCCCTTGTGCTTCCTGGAGCTCTGGCATGGGGCCCCTCTAGGACTCTCTGTCCTCGTGCTTCCTGGAGCTCTGGGCCTCCTTTGCTCACAGCCAAGCCAGGACCTCACTTGTGAAGGCTGATGTTGCCAGTCTGGCTCACGCCCTGGGTTGTTCTCTTCCTCTTGGCCACGTCTAAACCCTGCCATTTTGGGTTCATTTGCAAAGCACCACGATTCTCAGAGATTTTGTGGTCACAGCTGTCACCTGGTAGAGAGCCCTTCCTTTAATGTGTACTTATTAAGCACCTACTGTGTACCAGCATTGACTCTGGAGCAGTGAGCAAGGTATGCTCCACCCTAGTGGAGCATCTTGTTGCTCCACTGGGCATGGAGGCCATGTTTGGGGGAGGAGTCAGGCCCATCCCATCCCCAGCTCAGTGGTCCTACTGTGCAATGAGTTTCTCATGGGTTTTTCTCCCAAAGACATGAGTATTAAAATAGGACGTTCCTCCTATGGAAAAAAGGTGGTCCTTTGTGAAACCACAGCAAGCTGTTCTCATTTGGAGGAGTGTTCGGCTCCCAGTGTCGTTGGTCCTGACCTTGTTTGTTCAGCAGCCAGAGGTCTAGAGAGGACTTGAGTTCTTTGAGTTCACATACTGGGCTGATGCTGGGGGGTCTCTCCTCCTCTCTGGGGGCTTCCCAGTGGCTAAAACAGATGTGGAGACACCTGTGGACATGCTGGAGGAGATCTCAGGCACGTGCTGTCACTTGTGACTCAAAGCATGCCGTTGAGACCCCTGCGACTCCCCGTCTGACACCTGCAGCGAGTGGACTTGGGCAAGTTACATGACCCGTCCTACCTTACCTTCTGCATCCATTGAGGGCATAAAATGTTATTTGTTTCATAAAGCCACAGAGGAAATGGAATCAGATGCTACGCATGGGTGCCCGCTTCCGTGGCTGCTGTACGGAAGTGTTCATTAATTGGAGTGATAAAGAGGATGGTTGAGAGGAGAGGTGGGCAGAGAGGGGTCATTGACTTCACTCAGAAGGTAGAGAAGTTGGAGCTCAGGTGGCTTCTTGGTTGGAGTCCGGGAAGTGCACGGGTAGAGGAGCTACGTCCAGGCCAGTGTGCCCACAGGTGCCTTTGCCCATTCTACCAGGTGCTGGACAGTGGACACAGGCATGCCCAGGATGCGCCCTTCCCCACGTGCTCTGTGGACCTCTCCTTTCCCTGACGGCTTTGGGGAGATCCAGGAAGCTAGCGCCCCCAGCACACACCTGTGCCTTCGAGGGCCTCTACTCCACCCCTGGCCTGCAAGCGGCTTATCTCCCTCAGTCTCCTTAGGGAGTCAACAGCACCAAACTCATCCAGCCTCTAAGCATCCCTTGGGGGTGGCTTGCACAACTTCTTGCAGATAACAAGTCCTCTGCCCTTGTTCCCATTATCTTACGTGAGGGTTTGGTCTGGTTACTAGTTTGTTCTTGGTTGTTGCTGCTTTCAGGTTACCGAAGCTTAGTTGTACGAGGCAGCCCCGACCCTTTAAGGCAGGGCTGTGTCTTGCAAACCTTGAGAGACCCCTGTGCAGGCCCCAGATTAGAGCTGGACGTTCCTTATTGGAGAGAAGAGGTGGGTGGGTCGGAAGACCCTAGAGTTAAGCAACCTATAAGACGGTCTCTCCTCCGATGCGTCTGCTCTCTTCCTAACTTTGGGTCAGGTCAGGGGGACCAGCTTGTAGGTATAGGGCTACTGGAAGGAGGAAAGCTCTCTAGCCAGGTAGGTCAAGATGGATGGCTGCGCAGAGGCCGTGTGAACAGAGACCTTGCACCAAGGTGAAGCTGGGCTGGGCTCCTTCTTGCCCTCCAGCTGGAACCGGAGGTGAAGGCTTGAAGGCACTGTGGACGGGAGGGAGTGGAGCATGTGGCACATGGGCTCAGGGCCCCTTCCAGGCACCTGCTCCACACGCTTCCTGCCTGGTGTCCACCTTCACGTTCCAGCTTCCTGGAATTGCCCCAGTCTTCCAAGGACACATGAGACTTGCCAGGATGTCCTCCCTGTCTTCCCCAGGGTATTTATAGGGTGGCTTTCCTCTTGACTCCTACAGAGGCGTAAATGCAGCCTTTGATTTGAAAGGGGAAGCCTGTTTACTGTAATCAGATATTTAAAGACCCTCATTAGTAGTCTTTGCTGGGCCCAATGCTCAGCAGTAGCAAAATGCGGGGCTTTCATTGCTGTCCGTCTGCTTCGCCCCGCTCCGCACCCTTCTTTGGGGATTCCTGTCTGTTCCTCCTCACCCTTTAAGCCCCATGCCCATACTCTTGAACTAATGAAGTCCCATTAGTTTCTCTCTGCCGATGAAAAAAATGTATATATTTTTTTCCAGTGAGAAAAGGTTAAGAAACAGTTGGAACGCCCAGTGGCGTGAAGGCGCAGCTCTCCGAGCTATGCAATTATCCCAAAATAACCCATTTCCATTTGCAAGAGTAGACTGCATTTAAATAAGCATTTTCTTCAAATAAACTTTCATTAAGTCAGGTTTCGCTCCCGTGTGCATGCTTAACGAGAGCATGTGCACCCGCGTGCCGTGCAGGGTTTACCTCTGTGCTTAGTGTGTGGAGCAAAAGGTGAGTGAACTCATTTTGGCAGCGACACTGTTGATGTCACAGAGGAAGCTCTGAAATGTGCAGCCAGTGCTGTTTGCTTAAGTACCTGAGCTTCGGGAGAAGTGGCGGCTGAGGTTTCTTGGGGACCCGCAGCCTTCCTCGCCCTTCTGCACACCGTTAGAGGCGCCGGCGGTGTGCCCCCTCCCTGTAGACGTCTTTGGATGCTCCCCCCTGTGCCGTCACTGGGCGGAGCTGTGTGGTTGACAGCGGATGTGGCTACAGGTGCAGGACTCGGAATACTGTTTTCCTAGTGTTTTCAGCCCAAATGAAATACCGGCACAGATCCTGTTTGAAAGCGACCAGGTGGTAGCTTTTATTTTGGCTAGAACTCTGCATCATCGCCCAAATTTGCTCTTCTGTGCATTTTTCTTGAGCAGATCTGACTCTGCCTGCTGTGGAGGAAGCAGATGATTCTGGGCTCAGCTCACGTGGGCGCTGCTGAAATAGGAGGCCTAGCGGGTCTCCACTCTTTCCAGGGTGCTGATTAGAAAATGACTTTCATTGTGTCCAAATGGAATCACTGTCTGGGGCCCAGGTGCACGATGCCAGGTCTCCCTGACCACATCTGTTTCACATTTTTAAAGGAGGAGAAATTGGGAAAGCCAGGGAAGGGGTGGTACAAGAGTAGATCCAGCTCCGTTAGGGCTGTCCATCAGCTGACGGGGTGCCTGCCAATCATCAGGAGGCCACAGGGGAAGAGGCGTCAGTTACGTGTGGATGAAGTGGAAGACGGAAGAGCAGCTGCATTTAAACCTGACCGTTCAGGTGGGGGGCCTCTCATGAGCTGCTGTGGAGTGGACTGCATCCCCCCAACTTCACACTCAGAATCCTCACTCCTGTGGACTGTGGCGGTGTTTGGAGTAATCGAGTAGAAGCCAGGTCTTCTGGGTCCCAGGCCAACACAAGTCACATCCAACACGAGTCACGTCCTCACGAGAGGAGGTAGCTGGACACATGCATACACAGAGGACACTGAGAGGCACAGGTGGAGAGGACGCGTCTTGGAGCCCCCGCAGATGGGAGCTGGGGACCCACAGCCAGAGGCTGCTCTGGAGGCAGGGAGACCCTCAGCTCTGCTGTCCTCTGGCTAAGAGAGGGATTGCAGGGATTGCAGGGGAGAGGAAGCAGGAAGTGCTGAGGAGGACATTAGGGGACTTGGAGGCCCTGGTGGTTCCAGAAGGGTGGTGGGGGTGAGGGTGTGTGGCGGACGTCTGCTTGTGAGGGTGATTTGAAGGGACCGCATAAGCTTAAGTTAGGAGCTGGATGTGGAGCTTACCCAGGGCGTGCGCAGCCCGTGAAGACTCATAGACATTCCTGGGGGTTGACATACGCCACCAGTGGAACAGAGCACTCTCCTCTCTGAGCTGCGTCTCCCTCCAGATCTTTCCCACCTAGGCAACCAGGCAGGCGCAGCCATTCCTACCGACAAGGCGAGTGAAATGACACCTGCTTCCTGTCCCCGTCAGTCCCCTCTCTGCCTGGGCGTTCTTGAGTGACCCAAGGACCCCCTCCCGGAACTACCGAGTCTGCTTTCCTTCACTGCTTTTTCTTTTGCAGTGCTGGGGATGGAACCCAGCGCCTCCTGCCCACTAAGCAAGTGCTCTGCCTTTGAACCACTCCGCAGCACGGATTCTGTAGTTTTTAGCAGGATCCCCAGGCGATCAGTTGCAATTCTGAGACAGGAGTCAGGGTGAGTTCTGCATATACCTGAGAAGTGAAATGTATTCCAATCAAACCGGAATCCCATAACTAAGTGTCTCTACGGAGAAAGCAGTTCACTGCAAGGTCAGGTCAGGCAAGGAGGGCGTTCCACGTGGAGGGTAACTCTTGCTGTTTGTCGTAGC
>PVKS010028875.1:0-17628 GCA_004027875.1 Aplodontia rufa
CCACACACACACCACACTCACCCCCACATCACACTCACCACACACACACCACACTCACCACACACCCACAACACACACACCACACACACCACACTCACACACTCACACACGGCAGGCTCCGCTCTACGGTGTGTGCTGTCTGCAGGCAAAACACCACAGAGGGCAGCACTGGGCCGTGCCCAGCTGCCCTGCGTGGAAGGCCTGCTGCGTGCCCCGTCCTGGGTCGGGGTGCATCAACGGGACCCATTCTTCATCCCCATGGTTTCCCAGAGCCAGCTGCGGTTACCATGGCAACTCAGCCAAGCGGGCAGAGCACCTAGCGCTAAGGCCTGGGAGATGCGGATGCTGATTGATCGCCGCAGACATCCACTTCTTCAGACCACGGCGACACAGGGCACAGCCGTTATCACTATTACTATTATTACTATTATTTGGCACCAGAGATTGAACCCTGCCAGGGGTGCTTAACCACTGAGCCACATCCTCAGCCCTTTCTTACTTATTTCGAGGCAGGGCCTTCCTAAGTTGCCTAGGGCCTTGCTACTTTTCTGAGGCTGGCTTTGAACTTATGATCGTCCTGCCTCAGCCTCCTGAGCCACTGGGATTACAGGCGAGCGCCACTGCACCCAGCCAGGGACCGCTTTTGTATCTCCTGTGACCACTACAGTCATCATGAATCAATTTTCCCCTCTGACCCTGGGTTTGGCTCATTATTCCGCTAAGGTGGCTCTCCAGGAAGCCTCCGCCAGCTACACTAGAATTGGTACAAGATGAAAAGATTTTTTTATCTTTGCTTTAGAACATTATGACACCCCTTGAAAGACTGAGAATATTAGAGATAATCCAACATTAGTTTCGCATGTACAGACTTTTACAGAATGCAAAACGAAGGTTTAGATGAGTTTCTTGCTCCAGGGCTCACTGGAAAAGGAAATAAACTAACGAAAGATACAAAACAAAACCTATGTAAGACTTTAGAGTTTGTAAGGAAGCTTGACACCCACCACTTAAGACTCACAGCAACCTAATGAGGCATCAATCCTGTTCCCATCTGGCTGATCAGTCCATGAGACTCAGAGAGGTGAAGAAAGTTGCCTGAGCTCACACAGCAAGAAGTAGACCTGAGACCGAAACTGTTAGATTCCTGCTCCCTTGCTCCTTGCCAGCCTGTGAGTCCAGACCCTGGAGGTCCATGAGTTCCTGCCAGGGCCATTTGGAGCCACACTTATCATAAGCACCATAGGCCAATTTTTAAGAGTCTCACATGCAGCTGGCAAAGATCTGGATAGAAGGAAAATACAAGAGGGTCTTACGAATTTGTTTAGCCACATTCCAAAGATGTGTGCAGCTGTTAGGATCAATAAGACCAGGACATCGTAAAAGCATTCTTGAATTCATGGTGTCTTTCTGTCCTCTCCCATACTTCTCGATCAATCAATGCCAACGATCCAACAGCCAGGGCGAGGCCATGAGAGGCCGTCGCGTGAAAGGACTCCCCAGCAAGGAGGCGGGGCCCTCCTCTGCTCTTTGACTAAAGACGTGAGCTACATACTCATCATGAAAACAAGCAAACCCAGCTACCCTTAAGACATTTAGGGGCTGGAGTGGTGGCTCAGTGGTATTGCGCTTGCCTGGCATGTGCGAGGACCGAGGTTCAAACCCCAGCACCACGTACACAACTAGGTGTCAGAGCAACGAAATGGAAAAATAAACAAAGTTGACTCTCTTAAAAAAAGACATTTAATAGATGCCATCTGCAGGGCAAAAACCTGAGGTTTCTCCTTTCTTGGTCCAATTACTAATTTACAGGAAATGCAGATGGAGAAACTTGTTAATCTACACCCGGGGTGCAGCAGTGGGCACAACCCGTTGTGAAACAGCAACAAACAAAAACCAAAAAGTGATGGAGGCAGGGGGGTTTGAGAGACATAAAAGACACACCAAAAAATGAGAGTGTGGCCAGGCGTGGGGGTGCACGCCTCTCATCCCAGTGGCTCAGGAGGCTGAGTTGGGAGGATCGTAAGTTCAGAGCCAGCCTCAGCAACTTGGAGAGGTCCTGTCTCAAAATTTTAAAAAAGGGCTGGGGATGTGATTCAGCCATAGAGCGCTTGCCTGCCACATGCAAGGACCTGGGTTTGATCCCCAGCATCACATACACAAATAAAGGACAAACATAAACCAGATGAAAAACATTAACTCTCTCTCTCTCTTCTTCAAAAAAATAAAAATAAAAAGGGCTGTGGATGTGGTTCAGTGGTAGAGCACCTCTGGGTTCAATCCCTGGTACCAGAAGAAAAAAAAAAGACAATGAATGGACGTTACCTAAATCCTGATTAAAATAAATAACAACCGTAAAGAAGTTAGGAAAATAAGACAACTAGGAATTTGAAAAATGGATAATTGATGACTGAAGGATGAAATCTAAGGCTTGGGGTTTGCTTCAAAACAGATGAGTCAGGGAAGCAGCTGGGGTGTGCACTGGGCAGGGCTGGACCTTGAGCAAATGGGGTTCACCACCTTGTTCTATTTCTGCACACGATTCGAATTCTCCACGAGAAGAAAAAAGCGGGAGCTAGTGGATGGAAATAAAAGATTGGCAAAGTATTGCTAACCTCTGAGGCTTTTATATATGTTTGAAGACTTCTACAACACAAAGGGGAGAGGTACAGCAGCACATGCCTGTAATCCCAGCGACACAGGAGGCCGAGGCAGGAGGATCACCTCAGCCTCAACAGCTTAGAGAGGCCCTAAACAACTTAGGGAGACCCTGTCTCAAAATAAACAATAAAAAGGACAAAGGATGCAATTCAGTGATAAAGCGCCACCGTACCCCTCCCCGCAAAAGACAAAGGGTTCTTAAATTCAGAATAACTGGAGACTTCTGCAGTAAGCTATGTGAAACTAGTCTTGCCACTGTAGTAGTGTGTACTGAACCGGTCCCTCTTCAGTCAGTGGAGGGGCACAGCTTTCAACCAGAACAAGGGGGTGGACGAGTGAGGTTTGGGAAAACCTGGTCTAAGGGAGCAAGAGGGCCCAGGGTCCCGACCAACAGCAAGGATAAAGTGGGCGGGTCCTCTGGGGAAGGAGGAAGGTGCCAGGCAGCATGTGCTGACTGGACCTGCTGGCGACAGGCAGCCACTGAGCCCAAATGCAGGTTCAGGAGCAGAAGGGCGCAGAACGTGCACCTCGACCCTGAGAGTGTCCCTGGCTTCTTGGGCTGCAGATCCCACCTGCAAAACGGAAACCACAGTCACGCTGCTCCAGCCACCTCCACTGAAGGTGGACTCCTGGGAAGAACGGAGTGTTCGTGGCTGGCACATGGAAGATGCATGCTCCTTCACCCTCTCCCACTTGCCCGACCACCAGATCCAGAGAAAGGCAGGGAGCGCCACAGGGCCCCCCTGGGTGGCCGGGAGGGTTGGGAAGCACCCATCCTCCAGGGCAGTCCATCTCAGCTCAGGTCCCTCAAGGTGACTAAGGGTCCCTGAACATCTGCCAACTGCAGAATCTCAAATCCGTCCCCTCCATCTTAGCAAGGCACAGGGGCAAAGCCCCTGCAGAGTCCTGGGTGCAGAGTGGGTGCACCATGCGGAGAGCCTGGCCCTGGGAGGACGTGGCGCTGGGTCCCTGCTCCAGTGCTCGCAGTCCGCACAGGAGAGAAACTGCACATGAGGTGCTTGCTAAGGTCGGAAGAGGCAAACCTGGGGCAGGAGAGAAGCACGGAGCAGCAGGTGCCCCAGGCCAGGAGAAGGGACGCTTCCTCAGAGCTGAGAAGAATGAGGAAGCCAGCGGAGTGCAAGGAAGCAGATGACTACAGGCGGAAGCCCTCGGCACGGCTGCGCAACAGCCAGAGGCGTCCAGGAGCAGACGCTCACGAGGCCAGCCACGCGCCTGGGCTAAGTGGCCGCAGAGATGACCAGCGGGGACAGCGCTGAAGCAACAAGAGCAAGCTGCTGCTCCCGGTGTGCACCGTGCTGGCTGCATTGCCAGCACGCCGCACCCTCTGCGGTATTTTATATCATCTCTTCAGCAACCCCAGGTTCGACAGATGGGGAAACTGAGGCTCACACAACCAGCAGACGGCGGAACCTGAACTCAAGCGCAGGCAGTGGGGCTCCGGGCCGCGCTGCTAACCAAACCTTGAGGGTTTTATCCTCAAGTTTTATCCAAGTGATGGGGAGCGCCTGACTGGCGCCAAACAAGAGGAGTGACTTGGCAAGTTCCCACGGCATAAAGCCCAGGGCTGGAGTGGTGGCTCAGTGCTTGCCTGGCATGCACGAGGACGCGGGTTCGAACCCCAGCACCACATACACAATGAAGTGTTGGAGCAACAAAGGCCACATGAAAAACTACATAAAACTGATTCTCTCTCTCTCACTGTCCCTCTCTCTTAAAAAAAAAAAAAGAAAGAAAGAAAAAAAAAAAAAAACGCTCAGCCCCAAGGCCCAGCTGTAGACCCAGATCCAGGCAGGAGACAGGATTGCAGCCCTGTCCCCTGGGACTAGAGGTTGTCTGGAGAACACACATCAGACCTGGCCAAAACAATTACCCAACAGGAAGGACGCAGGTTCCAAGCTCCCAGAACCAGCCCATCACTAACATGGGTGCCCACTTCCTGAGCACTGGCCTGAGGGCAGGCACCTTGTGGTCACTGTCCTGTGAGGTTGTCATTATCTTCCCACTTCAGAGGACGGGGTGGGCTGGCAATCTGTCAAGGTCATTCAGGAAGCCTGAGGACGCACAGAGCGCTCTTACTACCACACTACAGCAAAGCTCCAGGGAACCCCACCCGCTCGGAGCCTCCCCCTGTAGGACGGCTGTGAAGATAGCTGGATCTTCTCTCATGGCAGGGTCTGCGGATGGGGCCTTCCAGGGCAGGCTGTGCACAGCCCTGAGACTAAGAGCCCTCCACGGGGAGGCGGGCAGGGGGCTGAACTTTCTGCTTGCCCTGGCCCTGTGTGCCTTGGAGTAGGGCCTTCCTCTTTTTTCTTTTTTTATTTGTTCCAGGCGGTCTTACACATTGGAGGGAATCCAGTACGTATTCATGCATACCTGGATATTGACAAACTACGTTAAGGACGACCCTAGTCCAGGATCTCCCGATCCATCCACTCCCCGATTTCATGTCTCCTCTGTGACGCCCCCATGCTATAAAGGGAAAGAGCATATATGGGCATATTGATTTTGAAATTTCTGGGTTTCTCTGCCTGCCTGTGTGCAGTGAGGCTTCTCATGGGAGTCGAGTGCTCCCAGCTGTATTGGCAGCCCCGGCTTATCCCCCTTCCCCTCCCTGCTCTCCCCCACCTCGCTTATGTGAAATTTCGCTTTGGTGGGTCGATGAACTGAACTCAGCTGGCTTTCACCGTGTCTTAGGTTTTACGCCAGCTTCCACCCATGAGAGAAAACATCCAGCCCTTAGGTCCCTGTGCTTCTTCTGTCCTCTTTCTGCATCCGTTTCTCCATGTGTACAATTTGGAGCGGACAGACGAAGCTCTAAATTCTCTTCCTTGTGGATTCTCTGGGGCTCAGAGCTGAGGTCCCTCATGCCCTCCCAGGATGGGCCGTTGGTGACCACCAGCAGGACTGGAAGTTTGCAGACGGTTCCCACCTGGATAAGCACCCACAACCAGGCTGGGGCAGACAGTCAGCACTGGAGGAGGGTGGGGTTCTTCCCAGCTGCCCTCTGGGCCCTGGCCCTGCCTCCCTGTCACAGTCCCTGGGTGGCCATAGAGCAAAACCTGGGAGCCAGGTCCTGGGGCCACCCCAGTTCTGCCCCCACCCACTGTGGGGTGACCTTGCCCAATCTCCTTCCCTGCCTGGGCCTCCAGCTTCTAGACTCCTGGAGGGTTTGAAGAGGCTGGGCGGTGACAGGGAAGGCGCCTGCCCGCTCTGACATTTATTATTTCAGGACCACTCAGTTTCTTGCTGTTTTCCTTCCTGAGCTGCCGGAGCCCGTGTCTGGCCGTGTGCCCCTCGGCGGGGCCTCCTCCCCAGTCTGGGAGCCTGGCCAGCCCAGCCTAGCTGCTGCCCCTCAAAGGCGGCTGCAAGCAGAGAGGAAGAGGGGCTGCAAGCAGGGGGCCACGCCCTCCACTGCGCGGAGGCCTCTGCAAACCCCAAGTTTCCTGGCTGGGATTTTCCTCAGGAGGCTGCTCGGCAGTGATGAGCTAAGACAGCAAGAACTTCGCTGGGCTGAAGATTCCCGAAGATTCCCGCTGACCTCTGGCTGCAAGCCCTGGATTCCACCCAGCCCTGGGGAAAGCCTGGCTGCCCACCCGCTGAGCAACCCTGTTGGCCAGGACAAGCCTCTCCCTCCCTGTCCCCTGGGCTGTCTGTCTGTCCATTGCTAAGCCCTTCAACACCAGCCTCCAGAACTCTTGGCAATTTCCTAACTATGACAACTGCTCCAGCCACCAAGGCTTTGCTCATGTGGCTCTCTTTGCCCGAGAGGGGGGCTCTCCAACACTTCTCTCCTGATTCAGTTTATGGGGCTCCTCCCACCACAACACAGCCTCACCTCCTTACAAAATCCCTCTCCTGCTAGAGGCTTTTTCTTTTCTTTTTCTTTCTTTCTTTCTTTTTTTTTTGAAACTGGGGACTGAACCCAGGGGTGCTTTACCACTGACCTACATTCCCAGCCTTGCCTCTAGAAGGATAGGAATTGTCTAATTGGACTTGGTATCTGCAGCACCTACCACCAGGCTAAGCACAGGGTGCTCAGAAACATTTGTGGAATGAATGAGCTAGTAAAAGAATGAACATTATCAGGGCTGGGTGGCTCAGCGGTTACAGCACTTGCCTGGCATGTGCAAGTATGCGAGTTTGAACCCCAGCACCACGTACACAAAGGAGTCTTGGAGTAATGAAAGCCGCATGAAAAATTAAATAAAATTGATTCTTTCTCTCACTGTCCCTCTCTCTTAAAAAAAAAAATTTTTTTTTTTAAAGAATGAATATTAGCAAGGTCCTATGGGAACAGAGAAAAGGCAGGAGGGTTCAAGAACTCCAGATTCCATGTCACACTGTCCTGAGGTCCAAATTCTGGTCCCAATACTCTCAGCTGTTTGAACTGAGCAAATGACTGAGCATCCCTGAGCCTCTGCTTCTCCATCGAATGGGACAATACCAGCGGCCACCTTGCAGAACAGACTCCAGCAGGCATTAAGTACCTGTCCCAGGGAGTGGCACAGAGGAGGCCTCCAGCGCAGCTATGCCTGCCCAGCAGATGCTTCTCTATCACCAGGCTGCCCAGCGGGTGCTGGAGAAAAAGATGCAAGGGCCTCTCTTGGACCTGTTGAACTGGGGGCCCTGGCAGAGGTGGCAGCCAGACATCACCAGCGGAGGGAACAGCCCAACACCGCTCTAGGCCCGAGTGCGAATCCCAGCTCTGCCACATACTGCCAGCCAGGGGTAGCAAAAACAAGTATGCAGCTGGATGTGAACGCGGGTATCAACGAGCACCTTCCAGGTAAGTATGTTCCAGATGTCGCACGGAAACTCTCGGTCGTTTGGCAACCCTGCCAACTCGGCTACTTCACCTCTTGAAGTCCTTGTGTGGGGAGCACGTGAGTTCACCTATGGGAAGCGCTCACAGTGCAGCCTGGTGTTTGCAATTCCTGTTTTAATTGCTTTCAAAGCAACCCAGACCACATGGATGAACTTGGAAAACATCACAGTAACTGCAAGAATTCAGACATAGACAGCCACATATTGTAGAGTCCAATATAGGACATGTCCAGAACAGGAAATCCAGAGAGACAGAAAATTTCCAGGGGCTGGGGGAGAGAAGTAGGGGCGACTGCTAACCAGTGCACAGTTCCTGAAGAGACTGATGGAAGTATTCTGCAATCAGTGGTAATGATTGCACAATATTGTGAATATAAGAGAGAGCACTAAATTGCATGTTTTAAAATGGTCAAGGTGGGGAATTTTATGTAAATATGAATTTTATCTCCATTTAAAAAAATTTGGGGGGCTGGAGTGGTGGCTCGGCGGTTACGGCGCTTGCCCGGCATGCACAAGTACACGGGTTCAAACCCCAGCACCCACGTACACAACTAAGTGTCAGAGCAACAAAAGCCATGTGAAAAACTCAATAAAAATTGATTCTGTCTCTCTCTCACTGTCCTTCTATCTTTAAAAATAATAATAATAATCATTGGGCTGGATGATTATTATTACGGCGCAGTTACGGCGCTTGCCTGGTAAGCATGAGGATGCGAGTTCAAACCCCAGCACCACGTACACAACTACATGTCTGAGGAATGAAAGTCACATGAAAAGCTAAATAAAGAGTGTGTGTGTGTCTCTCTCTCTCTCTGAGTCCCCTCTTTAAAGAACAACAACTACAAAATCTACCTAAAAAGCCAGGCGTGGAGGCTGGAGCGTGAGCCCAGCAGTTGGAGAGCTTGCCTGGCATGTGTAAGGACCAGGGTTCCAACCCTAGTACCTGACACCCAAGTAAGAGTCGGAGAAAGATCAGATGAAAAACTCAATAAAGTTGATTCTCTCCTTTTCCTCCTCTCCCTCTCTCTCTCTTAAAACAAAACAAACAAACAAACAAAAAAAACAAAAGAAAAACAAAAAACCAGGCATGGTGGTGCACAACTATAATTCCAGCTACTCTGAGGCAGGAGAATCGCAAGTTCGAGGCCAGCCTGGGAGACTCTGTCACAAAATAAAAAACAGAAAGGATGCAGTAATGGAAAACTCCACAGAGCACTTGCCTAGCATGCATGAGGCCCAGGATACCATTCCCAGTACTGAAGAAAAAAAAAATCCAACGGAGGGGATTGCAATGTGCAGCCAGGACTGGGGACCTCGGGGTAGGCGCTCAGCCAACATTTGATGAAGAAACCAATGGATGGGAGAGCACAGGGCCGAACTGAGGGAAGCCCCAGCCTCGCTTGAAACCAGCTCAGCTCTTCGTTCCCCTGCACCTCCAAAGTACATAGATCGTTCTGATTTGGTGCCAGGACTACAAAAACAATTTTAGTGCTCGCTCGTAGAAATTGCCTCATCCAGCTGTAATTATCTCCCCTTTCTCTGTGTGGTCCCCGACTTGTGTGTGGGCTCACTTGTGTTCTTAGTAAAAGGGAATTTTAAAAAATCATTAAGTACCTATGCCAGGTATCCGATAGATGTTTTATATGTAACTCCCTCCAACAAGCCCATAACAGAGCTGTCATCATTCCGAATTTATGTATGGGGAGACCGAGATTCAGAAAGGGTAAGCTGCTTGCTGGCGGTCACACACAGCCAGTAGGAATTCAAACCCTAGACCGTGTGATCTCGGTTACTGGGTTACTGGTCACTGGTCACAGAACTCCGCCACGCCCCTGTATGCTGCGGGTTGTCAACCTTTTTTTTAAAGAGAGGGAGGGACAGTGAGAGGAGGGGGGGAATCAATTTTATTTAGTTTTTCATGTGGCTTTTGTTGCTCCGACACTTCGTTTTGCACATGGTGCTGGGGTTTGAACCAGGGTCCCTGTGCATGCCAGGCAAGCACCCTAACTGCTGAGCCACCGCTCCAGCCCCCGGTTGTTGATCTTCTTCCTGGTTGAGTCCTTCTCCCAGGGGACCTTGTCTAGCCATCTCCCTGCCCTCTGAAGCTGTCTGACTCTGTACACGCAACTGTTCTGCGAATGTGGTTTAATGGATTACTAATCTCAGGCGGGCACAGGACAGCTCACCCAGTTGTTTTCACCCTGGCTGCTCAATAGAGTCACCTGGGGGATTTCGGAGCCACTCACCTGACCAGGCCTCACCCCAGGATTGCTCTGTGAGAGTGGAGCTCGAGGCACCCGAGGAGCTTAAGCACCCCACCAAGGTCTAAAACCAGCTCAGTTGGTGAACCTTGAGCGGCTGTTCCCAGCTCATCCCCCTTACCTTCCAAAGCGCCCCCAGCGACCCTGGTGAGGCCAACTCAGGGTCCCCAAGGCCTGCCCTACAGTCTGAGCCTCTCACTGTGCCTGGGGGGCCTCACTGCACCTCAGGCTTTGGCCCAAACACTGAGCCCCTTGAAGGGACCTTCTCAAACATCTGCCCAAGAACCACAGGACTGAATTGTCTTCCGAGAAAGCACTTTCCTTTTCCTTTGACCTAAAGTTCCAGTTTCCAGTGGCCAGAAACAGGTAGACATCAGGCAAGGAAATGAGCACAGAAAAACACTGAAATGTGGGGGGAGGAGGAGACTTTCAAACACTGGTTCAAGGCTGACGACTCTGGGAAGACTCTCAGCCTTGTGCAGAGGCAAGTGGGACAGGAAACTGAGATTCAGAAAGATTAAGTTATTTGCCTAAGGTCACACAGTCAATAGGAATTCAAACCCTGGGCTCAGTTGAGTGGGGTTCCAAGCCCTGATGGAAAATCCTCTTGGTCCAGGTCCCCAGTTCCACCCCAAGTCTCTGCTTCTATTCTCAAGAAGACCTCTCCTCTATCCTCCTTGAACTAGTCCAGGCTGACATTCAGGAGGTGACACTAAACCTGTTACAATCACCAACCACCTCCACCTTGTCAAAGCCAGCAGTCACGCAGGCACCGTACTCTCTTGATTCCCTCCCTTCCTCCATGGCAGCTCTTAATTTTTTTTTTTTTTTTAAGAGAGAAGGACAGTGAGAGAGAGAGAGAGAGAGACAGACAGAGAATCAACTTTTATTGAGTTTTTCACATGGCTTTCGTTGCTCTGACGCTTAGCTGTGTACGTAGGTGCAGGGGTTTGAACCTGTGTACTTGCGGGTGCCGGGCAAGCGCTGTAACTGCCGAGCCTCCGCTCCAGCCCTCCTGGCAACACATCTTC
The DNA here is from genome assembly GCA_004027875.1 of Aplodontia rufa. Lineage (NCBI taxonomy): Eukaryota > Metazoa > Chordata > Mammalia > Rodentia > Aplodontiidae > Aplodontia > Aplodontia rufa. Next base: position 10,796 of record PVKS010028875.1, read on the forward strand.
CCCAATCTCCCTACACCAGGGCTCCCAGAGCTGGGGCCTGGGCCCCCTTCATTCCTCCCCAGGTGACCGTCTCCCTTTCCACAGTGTTAAATACCAGCTACAGCTAACACAGGTGCACAAGTGGGGTCCTTGGCCTGGGGACCTCCTGTGATGCAGATTCCCAGACACCCCACAAACTGGCTAACCTGTTGGCAGAGACATCTGTGCTGGGCGTGGTGGCACACTCCTGTGAAGCCAGCTGATCAGAAGTCTGAGGCAGGAAGACGGCAAGTTTGAGGCCAACCTGAACAACTCAGCAAGACCCTATCTCAAAATAAAAAGGGCCAGGGATGTAGCTCAGTGGTAGAGCACCCCTGAATTCAATACCCAGTACTAACGGGGGGCGGGGGACAGAAGCCATGATCACTTTGCCAGCAGGCATCTGAACCTCCGCCCATGCTGAGGAATTACATGATGCACAAGTCTTAGCAGACCTCAGCGCCTATAAAAACTGCAAAGACCAGCCTCCCCAGCACCTGCGCTCAACTCATCAGAGGCTCTGGCTGCAGACTCTGAATCAGAAGCAGAGACAGTGGAAGATTCATTTTAATCCTGGTGGCAATGGCAGTGAGAGTGCCCAGGGTTCGGGGCACTTCAGTGTTCCCTTTCAAAGAAGTCCTCGTGTTTAAATCAGTTCCAATCAGTTTCGCAGCTCACAGTAGGCTACCTAAGACACACCTACTGGATCGCCCTCTCTGGGAACAGGGCCATGTTCTCACAGAAATGTGCCTTTGGAAGCCCAGCTAACACTGACAACTCTGAGCGCCAGACTCTCATCCCCTACTGCTCTCTTAACCTCTCCATCTGGTTGTCTCAAGACCCATAAAATGTACAAGCAGAATTCTTTCTCCCAAACCTGTTCCCCTCCCAGATGTCCCCTTCTCAGTACCTGGTGCTCTCCCGTCCGAAATTTGGGAGTCAGGATGGGAATGTGCCTCAGTGGTACAGCAATTGCCTAGCACAAAAAAGACCTCACGTTGGATTCTATGCACACATACAAAAAAATAAAAAATAAAAAGGAAGAAAAAAATTGGGACCCATTCTTGACTATTCCACACATGTATTCCACCAATTAATATTGGTCTTAGTACTCTACTTACAAAATACTTCGTTCAATAAGCCAGGTGTGGCGGCACAGTCCTGTAATCCCAGCAGCTCAGGAAGCTGAGGCAGGAGGATAGCAAGTTCAAAGCTAGCCTCAGCATTTTAGTGAGGCCCTAGGCAACTTAGCGAGTCCCTGCCTCAAAATAAAAAATAAAAAGGGCTGGGGATGTGGCTCAGTGCCTAACCACCCCAGAGTTCCAACCCCAGTACAAAACAAAACAAAACAAAACAACAAAAACCCTTCTATAATTTGTCCACTTCTCTTCTCCACCAATCACAACCCATCTACACAACCCCATTACTTCCCTGAACAATTGCCATGGCCTTCTTGGGTCTTCTTCTGACCCCTCTGATCTAGTCTCCACACACTGGATTATGTTACTTGCCTGGATAATAAGTAAGATCCAAACACCCTAGCAGGGACCACAAGTTTACCAACTACCTAGCCCCTGCCACCTTCCCAAACTCATCTGGGGTCGCTCTTCCATTTGCTCATCACGAGGCTCCTGTCCTTCTGCCCTCCTTTACAGTGTCACATGTGTTTCAGGCTCTCGTCTGCCTCAGGGCCTTTGCTTAAGCTGATCCCTCCAGCTGGAGTTCCTCTATAGCTTTTTCCTTCCATTTGTTATCTAACCAATGCTTTCTAGGCACCTACTATGGTGCTATGGTAAATCCTGGGGGGCTGGGGTGCAGCTCAGTGGTAAAGCATGGGCTGAGCCTGTACGAGGCCCTGGGTTCCCTCCCCAGGACACCAAAAAATACCAAGAAGAAATGCTAGGAACACAGTGATGAGATTAGCTTCTAGTCTTGGGAAATCAAATTTTGATAAAGTAAATATAAAATCTATAAGATGTGCTGCCAAGGAGAAAGGTATAATGTTATTGGGGGACCCAGCTGGAGTACAAGGAGGCAGACCAATGAGGAGGCCCTGTTCCAGGAGAGATGGCTGCAACTGCAGGGACACAAAAGGGTAGAACTGATACCCAGGGAGGAGGAGCAGTGGTGGCATGAGGGAGGGACCATGGCTGGTAAGGGGACACCAGAGGGGAGCCTGGGCAGGCGTGAGCACAGCGGTCAAGTGAGCAGCTGGTCAGCCAGAAGTACAAACGTGTGAGTCACCTGGGGGCGGGAGGTGACCGCACCACGGGTGTGGACAAGACCGCCTGGAGAGCGCAGCTAGCTGGTGACGAGATGAGGACCCAGGACCAAAGCTCAGGGAGAGCTTCAATGAGAAGTGAGCCTTCCTGCAATCTCTGCCCTATTTCCCTCCTCCGGTCTGTCCTCCCCAGAAGAGTTAAGAATGGGCACAGTGACTCCCCCTGCAGCTGGGATGCCACACAGAGAGGGAACTACGGTGGACACCTGGGGGTCTCTGCAGGCCCTGCTCTTCCTCTCAGACAAGTGCTCCCCTCCCACACGCTAGGTCTCTGTGACCCTGTTTACCCTGCCTGCGTGTATTCCTCCGTGACCTCTGCTGATGAAACCAGGGGTGGAGACCCAGCTCTGGAATGGGTCCAGAAGCTGGGCCGGGCTGTCAGCCTCTGCCAGGAACTTGGAAGTGGGACACGAGACTGGCTTGGTTACCTTTAGACACTGGACCAGAGAGATCACGTGAACATGGGGGCCAAGGCTGAGCTTTGGGTTGTGTGATGACAAGGGAGCAAATGCAGAGAGAGACAGCGACAGAGAAGTAGCTTTACTCCTGCAGCTCCCCAGTCTGCTGCGGTTGACCTGGACTCACTGCTCTTCAGTTCCACCAGGCATCTCTAATTCTTTAAATATTTAAAAAATAAAAAATTTGTAAGACAGAGGGACAGTGAGAGGGAGAGAGAGAGAGGACAGAGAAAGAGAGAATCAAGTTTTTATCTAGTTTTTCACATGGCTTTCGTTGCTCCAACACTTTATTGTGTACATGGTGCTGGGGTTTGAACTCACGTCCCTGCGCGTGCCAGGCAAGCACTGTGACTGCTGAGCCACACTGCTCCAGCCCCCACCTCTAATTCTTTAAAACAAAAACAAATTTCCCTTCCAAAGAAACAAGCTTGAGAGAGTTTATGTTTCTTCCAAAACAATTTCTAGGGTCACATATTTTTTACGCTAATACAAATATATAGATGTATTATGAAGCAAAAATTCACAATAATATTAAAAATTAACAATGAAACCCTTTCTAAATCAAGATGCAAAGAAGCAAAAAATCAGGGAGTGGAGCGGTGGCTCAGCGGTTGTGGAGCTTGCCTGGCATGCACAAGGATATGGGTTCAAACCCCAGCACCACATACACAGCAGAGCATCAGAGCAATGAAAGCCACATGAAAAACTAAATAAAGTTGATTCTCTCTTTTGCTCTCTCTCACTATCCCCCTCTCTTTAAAAAAAATATTAAAATTTTTAAAAAGCAGTAGAAATTTAAAATGTGCATTAAAAGATATGATATCCCCCTTTCTGCTGATAATCAATTTTCTGAGGACATATACCAGGAGCAGGCACACTTCCACGGTAATTCTCCACGGTAATTCTCTCTGGGAGAGTACGGGCAGCATGGCCCTCTTCCCACCAGTCTCTCAATTCACCATCCATCCAGCCTGGAAGTGTCGCTTCCTCCAGGAAGCTCTCCTTGGCTGCACCAGTCCTCACAGACTCCCTCCCTCCTTTGCCCCTCTGGCCTCTTATGGCACGGACTGTACCCTTCTTTGGGCACTCAGGACAGACTCCTGACATTCCTACTAATCTCTAAGATAGGCTGCATGTCCCAACCAGTCAGTAAACCAACCTAAACAGTATCTTTATGTCTGTGGTGTGAACACAGAGACGGCATGGAGAACCAGAAAGAGCACAGAGGTCAGGAAAACCCACTGTGTGAGGCAGGGCAACTGCCTAATCGCCCTGGGCCCATCTCACTTGTGATATTGTATCAATAGGATGTGGCTGTAGGCCCAGGACAGGAAGAAACTGGTTGACCTAATTATTATCTTAATACTCCCTCACTTTGCCCAGGGCTTCATAATTAACAGCCAAAGATTATAACAACCCAGTGAGGAAAGCAGGGAGATTTTGAGACCATCTGAAGGAGGAAATAACTGAGGTTCAGAGAAGTTACAGAGAGAGGACCACCAGGTGGGTTTAGAAGACAAAAGAAGCAGGGGTCCAAACACTAGGGAAGCAATGCCAGTTCTCCCACTACCCTGCTGGGACAGACCTCTCCCATCTCAGCTTCTCCATCTTAAATGAGGGAATTCCTGGCTGATTTCTATATTAAAAGGTAACTGAGCCCAGGCATTCTAGTTTCCCGTGACCTGCCCAGGGTCCTTCACAGCAGGGCTGTCAAAAAGGACAGCAAGTCTTAGGACAGGGTCCTGTTACTTCCAGGAAACCACATGGAACTGGAAGACTTGATTTAGGAATCGGTTTCATTTTGACTCAGCCGCATGGAACTTCAAGTCTGGGTTAGTTATGCCCAGAACTGGGGGGAGTGCAGCTTGAGACTACATGTAAGCACAATATGACAGCACCACCATCCAAGGCAAAGGAAAAACCAAACAGGAAACCTCAGTAGAGTCTAATCTAATCCAAAGGGCAGACTCTACACTTTCGGGGACACTCAAAGGCCAAAGAGAAAAGCTTTGTTTGGGTGCCCCAATCCTTTTTCTGCTGCAAAAAGCGAAAATTTGCATTCACCAACCAAAGGAGGTGGCTGGGTTTTGTCCAGCCTAAAGGGGGGCAAAGCTGATCCCTGACCAGAGCTTGCTGGGCTTCCTGACCTGTTCTAAAGGCCCCTTCCCTCAACACAAATGCTCACACTCACTGCCAGGCAAGGCCAGATGCATGGGCATAAATGGACATTTCTCTCCTTGGGAAAGTTCACAGGGCAGCTCCTTCTCTGGCTCTGATTAACATTCTAATGAACCACCTAGAGAGGAGGGTGAGCCATGAAAGCCCCAAGGATACCCACTGCACTGAACTCTTCAGGGTCAGGAATTGCAAAGCTACGCTACGGTGACAACCCTCAGGGAGCTCTCTTCAGGATGAGGCTGTGCAGCAGCGTTCCCCTGTGAGTCCCAATAAAATGCCCACATTTCCTAGGTGGCGAAATCCCAGACTACTGATTCTGCCCAAGGAAGACATCCTCACACTCACAGGCTCATTCTTACTTTTTTAAAAAAAAATAGGCACTCCTACTGTGTGCAAGAGAAATGACGAGCCAAGGGACCCAATCACCACTGTCTAAATCTAAAGAGGTCTGTCAATTAACCTGGTGATCAGTACTCATTCCACCTATCAAGATGCATGCTTCACACACACTGCTTCATGATATCATAGCTCTGAGAGGTAAACGTTGTTATCCCCATTTTACAGATGGCAGATCAGGTCACCCAGATGGCAAACTGCAGAACCAGATTCTGAACACTGCTCTACATCCTGAAACTCAATTTCCTTTGTACAGTTCTCTACCATGCTTAGGGAGGCAGACAGCCTCAGATGGAGGGCTACCTGGCCAGGGGAGAGAAAAGATTTCCCAAGACACTGGCTCAGAGTAACTATGGAGATCTGCTCTCCGCACAGTAGATGCCTAGCACACCTATGGTGAAGGATGGGAGGTTAGGGACGCTGCTGAGATGCACAAAGCCACCCCAATCCAGGGCACCCTCTGGAAAGGAGCTGCACAATCACAATATTCTCCTTGGTCCCAAGCCACAGGGTGTCTGCCCTAGATTATTCCCTGCAGAGGAGCCAGGAAAAGCTGCAGCAAGTTTGGAGAAGAGGAATGAACTCCAGTGAGCATGGGAATGGGGTGGGGCAGCCAGCAAGGGCAAAGAAAAGCCCTGGGACGCTTTGCCCGGAAAGACAAAGAGGAGAGGGGAGGGGAGAGGAGCCTACAAACTTGCCAACAGCCCGGCCAAGGTGAACCCCAGCTCCTGGCGCCTTCCCATTTGCATTCATTCCACAAGGCGGGCCAAGTCTCAGAACCAGCAGCAAGGGGGAGGGTGAACTCCCTGCAGCCCCGGGGAAGTTCAAGAATGAGGCGGGGGAGCCTGCTTTTCAAATGGGAGTGACTTGGATAGATGGGTGGGCGCATTTGTGGAGCTCCGAAGATGGAAACAGAGCTGTAAGGCGCTTTGCAAACACACATGTGACCAGGCTGGTCTCCCAGAGCATTTGGGGGATGTGCCCCGACATGAGGAATCTGTCATCGAGGTGACCTCGAGGCCCCCATGGACACTCCCTCGAGTCCTCCCCCGCCTGGACGGTGAGGACGCAGATGTTGAGATGCGCTCTGTTCCCACAGATCTGGGGAGGGGGCGGGTTTCTGGAGCCCAGTGGAGGGCCATAGCAGCTCGGGTCACGCCTGTGAAGGTCAAGGCCAGGCCCCGCATAAACCACTGCCCCCTCCCGCCTCGGCCCCCTCACCTCCTCCCGCGCCAGCGCCGCCCCCCGGCATCGGGGCATCTTGGCGGCGAAGGCGGCGGCCCCAGCCGGGGAACTGAGGTCCTCGGCGGTGACGGCCAGGAAGTCGGCGACGCTGAGCTGCTCGGGCATGGCGGGCGCTGGGCGGGGGCGCCGGGGCTGCAGGAGCGGGACGCGGGGGGCGCTACGCTGCACCGCGCTGGGCCGGGCTCACCACCCGCCGCGGGCCCCGTCCGGACCTCCGCACGCCCCGCCTCCGGCGCCCCGCCCCGCCCCGGCCTTCC
>PVKS010028876.1:0-10742 GCA_004027875.1 Aplodontia rufa
GCTAATGCTGCAAATGACTGAGGAAAAAAATGTATCACATGCATCAAGTTGCTTATAGTCTATTTTGTAGGCCACATATGATCATTTCATAGATGATTAAAACAGGTTAAGAAACTGAAACTATAACTTAGAATCTGTGTCAATCAGAATGTAATGTTCTTACCTCCACCAGAACATCAATCTTCCCATTAATTGTGGTATAAATGAAAAAAAAACAGAAAAGACTATTAATTTTTTTTTTCAGGGCTGAGGATAGAACTCAAGGCCTTATGCATGCTAGGCAAGCGCTCTGCCACTGAGCTAAATCCTCAACCCCAAGATTATTAATTTTTAAATATACATGTTAGCTCTTTTGGAGCTGTGATCAAAATACCTAACAAAAACATTTTAAAATGGTAATGATTTATTTTAGCTCAGAGTTTCAGAGGTTACAGTCCATGATAGAATGTCTCCATTGTTTTGGGCCTGAGGTGAGGCAAGCATCATGGCAAAACATCATGACCAAGGAAAGATATTATATATACAGTAGGAGGGAAACAGAGAGAGAGAAAGAGAGAGAGAGAGGCTTGTGACAGAAAATACCCTTCTAGGGCACTCCTGCTGTGACCTGTTTCCTCCAGGCACACCCTACTGACTGCAGTTTCCACTTCCTCCCAGAAGTCCATTCCGCCATCTAAGGACTGATTCACTTATGAGGTCAGAGCCCTAATGGTCCAACCACTCCTCAAAAGTCCCAACTCTCAACATGTTTCACTGAAAACTAAACTTTCAACACAGGCATGAAACTATGATTGTGCATTTTCCAGAATTAAATGATTGTGTAAGTATTATTTGATTTCTTAGGGAAATAAAGAGTAAGCTACATTGTTGGTTTCCCTCCCCCAGATCCATCTCTATCATTCCTCCTTCTCCTCTCCCTCACCTCTCCACATTAATCTTTTAACCTCTTCATATTTATCAACATAATAATTTCATTTTTACTTCAGATGATAAAAATGTCTCAGTGGATTTTGTAAACTGCCAATTTCTGTTAAAAAATATCAATGGTCTTCTTTTTATATTTATTTGTTCTATGTTGTATTTTGGAGAATAAGTACTAAATACACATTCATGTGCCTTTTTTTAGGAGGTCTGGGGATTTAACCCCAGGCCTCTTAACCACTGAACCACATTCCCAGCCCTCTTTTTTATTTATTTATTTTAAAGAGAGGGGGGCAGTGAGAGAGAGAGAAAAAAACAGAATCAATTTTATTTTAGTTTTTCGTATGGATTTCATTGCTTTGACATTTAGTTGTGTATGTGATGCTGGGGTTTGAACCCATATCCTTGTGCATGCCAGACAAGAACCGTAACTGCTGAATCACCAGATATGGTCTCACTAAATTGCTCAAGTTGGCTTTGAACTTGTGATCTTCCTACCTCAACCTCTGGAGCTGCTAGGATTACTGGTGGGCACCACGGAGCCTGACTCACATGATTTCTAAAGGCTCCTTAGTATTCTTGGCAACATATTTCCTGAATATCTTAATGTAATAGTTAAGAAGAAAACCAACAATCTCAATGCTTTTTAATGACATTAATTGTGTGATAATGTAGTGTTAAAGTCAAGTGTGTGGGTTAGAATAAATTTGATTATTTTAAAATTACTTTGCTCTTTAAAATTATGGAGAGAAACACTGTATTTCTATAAAAATGAGAGAATGAAGATCAATATGTCTATAGAGGCCTTAAATTTCTATCTAGCACAAGAAGGTAATTTTCTCTTAAACCTTCACAGATTGTTTCTTAAATTCTTGAAATTCCAAGGTGTTTTTCATTAGAGTTAGGTGCACTGAATTAGAAGTATGTTACAACTTTGCAATTTTAATAAAAACTAAAAAGAATTTCTATTAATTATTTATTTCCCACCATACTTTTAGTAAGACTCACAAAATGGGACATTCAGAGTTCACTGAGTTCTACCACGTTATATTCAAGTTTTGAGACATGCATAAATCTCAGGAAATGCAAGGGATATTCTATAATTCAGCCAATAATGGTATTGTAATTAGAATGAGACAAAGCTGTCTTCAAATCCTAACTTGGTCTTTTCAAATACTACAGCTAATATTTTTGGTTTCCTAAAAAGAAAAAAAAACTCATCCTTCTTTCTTCTTCACACCTCTGCTTCCTTACTCTCTGTACATTGCTTATCATCTTCCTCACTCTCTTCTTATTTTGGTGTTAGCAAAGTTCTATTACAAAATGTTGCATTTCTAGGCTTTCCATATGAATGTGACCATGTGACACTTTTTTGGCTAGTGAAGTGTGAAACTTTCCACATGAACTTTGGAAAGTTTTAAATTCCTCCTTAAAATGAAAAAATAAAGAAGGTTTACCTTGCTAAAATGTTTTCACTTTTGTAATTCTCTTTGCAAGGAAAACTAGTGAAGAAAATTGAACTATCTTTGCATTATGAACCAAAAAAGCACAGATTAAAGATAACTGAAAATGTACATATGAGAAATGTAGAATCCTAGTGGCAGTATGGAATTGTGCCTTTGTCTCAACTTCAATGTGGGGAAAAAAAAATCCCTGCTAAATTTAAGCGACTTTGTTCCAGATTTGTAATTTGAAGTTAAATGTAACAAACTGATATGTTAATTATGTCATCATTGCTAGTTACTACATTCATTATAAACAATCTTTTCTGAATATTCCTTTTATTCCTTCATGTAAAGGTGAAATAAGAGTAATTATGTTAAGTGTGAGTGGAGGATTACATGGAAGATACATTTGATATATTTTGCATAAGGTTTGGGAGAGGATTTGTACTTAATACATTATAAATATTTTTATTAGTTCTTTTTAGTTACACATGACATTAAAATTTGTTTTTACAGAATTATAATAGCACAGAATATAATTATTTCTAATTTAGTCCCCAGTACTTTTCCTACCCAACGTATTCTCCCTCCCCTCTGTTCCTTTCCCTCTACTCTGCTGATTTTTCTGCTATTAACGTGTTTTTTCATTAGGGTCTTGTGGATGTACATGATGATGAGCTTCACTGTGGTGAATTCACGTATGTGCATAGGAAAGTAAGGTCAGATTCACTCCTTGTCTTTCCCTACCCTATCCCTCCTCCCTTCCCTTAATTCCCCTTTGTCAGTTCCAACATCTTTCTTCTATTCTTTTTTTTTTAAATCCCCTCCCTGCTTATTTTGGATTAGCATATGCATATCAGAGAAAATATTCTATCCTTAATTTTCCGGGACTGGCTTATTATTATAGTTAGATATTTTTGAGAGACAAGATTTCTCTCTCCCCATTTCTTTATGTTATATTTGTGGTAAAATACTAACAATCAAACACTAGAGTTGATTTTAAGTTAGAAGTAAACGTTACTTTATATGTCTTTGTGAGTGTAACCAATCAATTATCATAGAAATTATAATTGAAATTGCTTTCTAAATGCAAAAGCTTAGAAAAAAATCTCCATAGGGACATTCTTATTCTCCTCAAAGAGAGAGAAAAAACATTTGCTTTAAAGATGAATGTATAAAAGCTTTAATAAAATAAAAATGAAGGAAAGCAAAGCCTTCAAATATTTATAAATCAATAAAATTGGTTTAGTTTATTTCTGCAAGGCTGTAAAAAGGCAGAAGTGATGCTATTTTAGACAGCTGAATTGTTTCAGATAAACAATGACTTAAAAGCAATTACCATAACAAATTTCATATATTTTTTAAAAAGCTCTTTTAAGTAAAATCCATCTAATTGAGGAAACAAAAACACAAAGTATTAGTTCTCAGTTCCCTTTTAGAGTTATGTGTTATTTACTCATTACTTTTAGGAGACTTTTCCTCAAAAGAGATATTATTTTTTCTTGATTTAGTGTGTAATTAAACTTATTTTGCATAGTTATATTCCTTTCATCTACATTTCTAAAAAATAATGGAACTCCAAAATAGAAAGTTCATTACAATGCTAATATTTAATACTTCAGAAAATCCCTCTGTGCAAATAACTAAATTAGCTGCTTGATTAATTCAATTTCACATGTTTTTTTTTCTCTTTCAACTATATCATTTGTATTTTTTTTTTCAGATTTGCTCAAGGAGGTAATTCTCTGTGATTCTCTGGAAAAGAAAATATATTTCTTTGCTTATTTGAATGACTTGTTTACATATGTGAACTTACAAGTGTTTATTTTCCCTAATGTAAATAATTTCCAAAAATAAATGTTTTTTTTTTCAGTTTAGCTCCTGGCTTAAATTGTTTAAATATATCCTCATCAAATCTTTCTGAAAGTTCTCCAGTCTGTCACCCAGTGCTTAAAATCTAAAATATCTTTATCAAAGTGATAATACAAGATTTAAGACTTTTAAAATAAGAATATCAAGTGATAGGCTAAAATATTCCCAAGCTGACTTGATAGAGCTGTAAAATATGGGTGTGTTATAAATAAGCTTAGAGAAATTTATATTGCAACTGGAAAAATGGAATGGGGAAATTAATTCTCTCTCTTGGTTAAATAGAGATTTATATCTTTTATTTATTTCTTTATTTAAAATATTTTGTAGACAGTAAATGCTTATATAGCACTGTGATTAAAGGAAAAAGGAACCTAAGAATTACCTGAAACTGGAGTCTTTTGCTCAGTTCCTTGTTTTCTCTCAGTCTCTAGCACAGAAAAAGGAAATAAAATAAAAGAAAAATAGCAAAGCAAAACAAAAACAAATCAGATTGGGTGGTGAATGCAGAGAGAAGAAAAGAAAGGACAGAAGGGAAGGAAGAGAAACAATGTCCCAAGATGACTAGTAGCAGGTCCACGAACGAAAAAGAAGCCTCTCCAAGTCTGGATCTGGTATTTAAGAAACATATGCTCTTGGACCTCCTTTTTCTCATCTGAATAATGGAAAAATACTATTAGGAAATAAGAGCAAGTTAATAGAACCCAAGGAGGGTTTAATCGGAACCTCAATTAATAACTGGTCAAGTAGAAGTGCAGATCACAACCTGGGATTTGTGATTGACTCATGAAAGAGGGGACAGGTCCTTAACCTGTGGGATCTGACTAACATCAGGTAGTTGTGTGAGAATTAGATTGGATTATATAAAGCACTCAGTTGGCATCCACTGGACAACTGCTTATTGAGTAGGGAAAAAAATTCATTTTAATGACCATAGGGAGGAGTCTGTGTTCTGGGGTTGTATTGGGTAGAGAGTAGGAAAATGCTTTGATTTTTGTTGTCTCTTAGCCATGGGGTGGGGAGTTAAGCACTGGGATGAGAAAGTAGGAAGTGAAAAGGAAAGAGGCAGAAAAGGAGGGAATAAGACAGAAAGAAAGGGTCAGACCTCAACAGATCAAGGAGATTTATTGAAATAGTTGCAGGGACACACTTTCCAAGTGGAAAATGGCCATCTGGCTTTCATGGTGGTCTTTTATGGACTGAATTAAGGGGTGTGTTACTGCAGGAATTTTCTGGTCAAACTATTGATCTTAGTAGAGTGAGGATCTTCTGACAAGAGCCCATGACACTAGGTTCCAATAAGGTCTGAGTCTGTGAACCTCCAGTCTACGACCTTTGGTTTAAAGGAGACTGGAGGGTGGGAATACGGGGGGATCATCTCAGAAGGAGATCTCTGACCTCCACAAGATATCCATTAACTCAGGGGAAAACAGCAACATGGGGAACCCAAGCTGGGCATCCATGACATGGCATTAGCCCTGGATAACTAAGTATATATACATTTGTTCTTGGATGTTTGATAATGCTTCCTCAATTGTAACTCTATATCCATCTAAAAATAAATAAATAAATAAAGGAGACTGTAAACTTCAAAACAGTGAGCACGGGGTTTGCTGCCTGACTGAATGGCCTTTGGCAATCTTCCATATCCATCTGGAAGGTAGTGGAAGACTTTCGGGGAAGTTGATCAATGGGATTTGTGAAGAAGTTGGAGCAATAACATCCAGTTATTCCTAAGCGGAAACTCTTCCTTTGTGTTTAAGCCATCCGTGTTTGTTAGTTGCCACTCATGCAGTTCATGTTCCTACCTTCCCACAGAGTGGGACAGAGCAGCACTGTTTTTTCAGATGATTACATTTCAAAGGGAAGGCCCCAGGGCCTTGAGAAAGTCATTCCTGGGCTGCAAAACTTGACAGAAGCTTTTAAAAAGATTTATGCCTCCAATGGGCAGAGAAAGAATTTACAATTATAAGTCTGCTAAGGAAAATGCTCTAAGAATAAAGAGGTCAAGGCCTAGAATCCAGGGAGCCTATTTGAAATTTAGGCAAGTTGAGGGAATAGTTAAGGTCACCTTGGTAAGAGGGTTTGCTTTCCAAGTTCATGATAAGCCAGCAAGAAAAAAATAAGTGAACAATGTGGAAAGAAAATAAAAAAAAAAGAAAAGAAATATAAAATCTCCAGTAAAAATAAGGAAAGACTTACTTAGAACTAATGAATGCAATATTGTCACTTTAAATTTATTACATGTGTAATAAAATATTGGACGATATGGCATGTAAGCATTTTTATAGTATTTGTCCATGATGGGCATCTGTCTTCACAAAAAAAAATTAAATTTCTACGTGCTTTACATTTATTACTCCTGAATTATGAGAAAGTAGACTAAGAAATTTCTCAATTTGGGCTGGATTATTTAAAACATCAATCATCTTTACTTACTAATTATAAGAGAACACATTAGTTGTGTGACCAGTACAAAGAGTTATTCAGTATAGTGACTGTTTTGGTGTAGGTATGAGGTATCCCCCAAAATCTCATGCGTGAGACATTACAAGAAACTTTAGAGGCAAACTGATTGGTTAAGAGAACTTTAATCTAATCAGTCATCCACTGATAGGAATTAACTGGGTGGTAAATATAGGCAGGTAAGGTGTGGCTGGACGACTTGGGTCACTTGGCCTGTGCCTTTGGGGGTATATATTTTGTCCCAGGTAGCTGTTTTCTAGGCTGCTTTCCTCTGTCAGACCCTTCTGCCTCATCTCAGGCCCTGAGAAATGGAATTGGCCAAATATAAACTGACACCTTTGAAACCATAAGCCAAAATAAACTTTTCTTCCTCTAATTATTCTACTCAGATCTTTTGGGCACAGTGATGAAAAAGGTAACTCAAACGGTAACTCTAAAATTAGATCAGAAATTAAAAATTCTGTTGATATGATAAAATGCACCTTGCCGATAACAAGAACAGTCGTCATTCATTGAGTAGCCATACTTGCCCAGTAATGTGGTTGAATCTGTGTGTACACTTCGTTAAAGTTTGCTTCTCAGAGAAACTTAAGGATCTCCCATCATTACTGCCATTTTGCATGTTTTATAATGCAGAAATAGGAAACGATGAACACTTACTATAGTGTATACCCAGGCAGATTTGCTCTGGAGCACTAACAACTATACATATCTTTTAGCAGACCTGTGAGAATCAGGAAGAATCTAATAATCTTATGCTTGTTGGAAATGACCTAGAGACTCATTCATATAATCTTTTTCCTCCTTTTTCTGTGCTACTGGTGGAATCCTGGGTCTTTTGTATACTAAATATGGATTCTACCACTGAGCCACATATCTGACCCCTTGTGTAATATTTGATTTATTTAAATTAGTAATTTTCAATTTTTAGACATTTCCCTCTTAGAGATGACACATTTGATTTGTGCATATTGTGGATATATTTTGCATATTAATTTTTTCATTTTGTACACACTTTGTGACATAGTGTTGTTTTCTGCTTATAAATTGATGGAAAGCAAAGTAATAATGAAGCAGAGTTTCTCTTTGTTTTAAGAATTCATCAAAATAGAAATCTCTTCTCCGTGAGGCTTAACCAACCAGTGGTCTCTGCTCTATTGAATTAATACTTTTTTTTTTTTTACCAAAATAGCAACATTGAAATAATTCAGCTCATTGTATGATGAACTTTTGGAGTAGAAACAGAGAGACAGAGAGAAATCAAGATAAACTGATACTCCACTTCATCATATATTGTTTTACCTTTGTGTGCATCCCATCAAGTGAATATTCTGCTGTTGCATCCTGAGGCAATTTTATGCTGCTAATGATCATTATATTATACACAGTGTAAATTCACACGTTTTTCATTACTTACAGTGATAAAAGGCCATGTTGCAATAACCCAATAAGATAGTTTAGAAAAAGTGTCACAACTTTATTTTTGTTATTTTTCCCAAAATAGGTGACATGGTTTTGTCATCAGATATTGTCAATTGAAACAAACTTTTTAAAAATCGCTTCTTAAAAAATGCTATATAGACTGAAAAGAAACTCTCATTCTGAAACGAAAGCTTGTGATTAAATAATATTAAACAATAATCCCCTGGATATTTTCTGAATATTTCATGGGTAGGGTTTTATGATCTGGTGAAATCAGTGGAAATTTTACAGGGACTCAACTGTTACCCTTTGTTAAGAAATTGGAAAGAATATTATTGAACTTCAAACTTTTGGTCAAATAGTTAACAGTAAGGCAAAGACAATTTTGCTGCTTTGTTTGAGGGACTCCGTCATGTGCATGTGATGCTTTGTTTATATCACTGGTATTTACTTACTGTTTTACTAAGGTAACATATATCTAGATTAGATGATACCACTTCCTCTTGGATCTTAACTTAGACTTCAGTATGTTTTTAGGCACTACATTCTAGGCAAACAAAAATCACTTAGAGATAACATTCAAGTTGACATCGCTGTACTGTATTAACGTAATATTAAGGCAGAAAGGAATATGAGGAAATATTTTGTGTAATCATGCATGTTCTTTCATAGTGAGCCATGGGAGGTAACAGAGGAATCCTTTGGATGGTAATTCTAAATGAGTTCATAGAAGAATGAGGGCAACGGTATCTCATTATACTTTATCAAATAGTCTGTCATCTTGGGAGTACCCAGTCAGGAGTTCAATTTGCAGAGCATGGTGTAACACAGATTCTCAGATCCGAAAACTCTTGAAGATCATGTCCCCTAACCCTCTATCTGGTACCTGAGTCTCCTCCCTATCACTATCAAAACGCATGTCTATGTTCTGCCTCAGTATCTTCAAGAGTGGAAAACTCAGCTGCTTCTTAAGGCAGCACAACTTTACTTTGAAGCCAGTTAAATTTCGATTAAGGATAAAATAAAAAAAAAAAACTGCTACTCCATAATCCTTAGGCACAGTCCTTAAAGATATTTAACAAAAGTGGTTTGTTTCCTCATTTATTTTGCAGTTTACTCAATCTCAATTCTACATTGCTCAAGCAATTTACCACCTCATATGGTTCTCTCATCTAAACATGGAAAGTTTCATTTAGATTCATGTATTTAGCTATTTAGAGTAGTAAGATCTGAAATTAAAGCAAAATGCCTCATAAATTAACAGTAGATTGAAAGAGACTATAAAGGAATGAAAAGCTGAGAGTCCATCTGGAAATTCTCAGGATTCCTTGTGAACGCATAAGGCTGTGTGGTCAAAATATTAACAAATACCAAAGCATGGAACTAAGAAATATCTATATCTCTCCAAATATTCCCGTAATATTTTAAGGCAAGTTGCCTCTTTTCCTTCCACAGTCCTCATGTGTGGCTCATCATAGATTCAGTATCTGGGTCACTTTTCTAAACAAACCTCAACATGTGACCCTGGAGCACCAGTCGATAAATGTTCCATTTTAAATTTTATTTAAAATCAATCAACTTCAAAATGGAATTTAAGATATACTAAGGTGGTTATTTTGCTACCTTTAAAGGAAAGATAAAATAAATCAATGATAAATAATATCCTCCCACGCAGTTCAGATAAATGCTGAGGATTAGATTGCATGAAAAATTATGGATGAAAATATGACATCATTTTCCTATCCTTTTTTATTGAGAAATTTATTTTTTGAACAACCATACAAGTTTTTAACAAAATAATATAAAATGTATATAGATTCTGAAGATTAGATTTACCCCCAAGAGTGCCCCCCCCTCAATTACCCACCCTTATCCCTCCCTTCCCCTTCCCACAATATCTCTAAAAAAGTATTAGGCTGTATAGCATTACACCTTATCTGGATTTAACACATGATAATAGACCACCTTCTCACCAGGGTCTAGTTCCAGCCTCCACAGATGAGTGGAGACATTCGACCCTTGGTTCTCTGGGATAAGCTGATTTTACTCAGCATAATTTCATCCATAGCCATCCATTTACCTTCAAAGGCTACAACATCATGGTTTCTAATTGCTGTGTAAAATTCCATGGTATATATGTGCCACAGTTTTTGGATCCATTCATCCAGTGAGGGAGCAAAAATCAACATAGAAGAATCATTTCACATGCCTGTGCTGTCTTCCTGTGTCTCTAATGATGCAAAATATAGACTCTCCAGATTTTCTTGTGTAAATATCAATAAGCAAAGCATGGGGGTGGGTGATCATTTCAATTTTCTTTCCCCATCTAATGTATTGCAATTTTTAAATAATTAAAAATGTGACATTTGGATTCAGAGCACACCTACTTTACTCATTGTGATTACCCAGGATAAAGCTGTACCTACTGAAGTGGCAATTTTAATTTCATCATGCTTTAGGAATTTGTCATTATGAAAATTATATGACACTTTTGAAACACTGAGGAAAATTTTGCCTTAAGCACCCCTTTCAAGGATGAAATGAATTTCTTTTTATTATCTCTAATAATTCCTATTGCAACAATGGTAAAATACTCATTTAAAAAAAACAACCTTTTTT
>PVKS010028876.1:10842-26046 GCA_004027875.1 Aplodontia rufa
TTTTTTTTTTTTTTTTTTTTTTTTTTTTTTTTTTTTTTTTTTTTTTTTTTTTTTTTTTTTTTTTTTTTTTTTTTTTTTTTTTTTTTTTTTTTTTTTTTGGCTTGGTGATCAGTATACATACCCAAGGAAAATTCAGGAGAGTTGAACATAGCCTTCATTATAAATTTTGAAAATATGCATTGTACTTACTTCTTTTTCTTTTTATCTAAATTACTTTTAAGATGGTTTCTATAAATGTCTTGTGGTTCATCTACTATATTTATTACTCTTTAATGTTTTCTGTTTTCATTGAAATGTTGTGAAGTAAGTTATTGGAATTGAAGTAATATTGTTTATAAAAATAATAATAGGTCATGTGTATTCATGCACCCTCTTATTGTGCTATTCCTTCTATGAATCTCAGTTTTCTAATCATTAAACTTCTTGCAATAGAAGATTATTGCTAGATCACAAGTAGTGATTCAGTAAATATTGACCTGGTCCTATAGATGCTTAGTGACATTGCTGCTAGGTACATAGTAAGAATGCATACACATTGATCTATCCCTAAACTGGAAAAGATCAACATTAAATAAATTAATACACATGCAAAATTCAGTGACTGAAAAACACTATAAGATGAAATGGAGTTTTGTGGAAAGAGAGATTGGTAGGTCCCCTCTAAAAAATTACATTTAAGTTGAGAATTAAATGAGGGGGTAACTACAGGTTAATCTTGGAGAGTAGAATTTTATACATAATGTATTTCAAATACTGAGGTGCTGACTGGAAATATACGTAGTGTGGTTTTCTCAGATGATAGAAAACAAGACCATATTGCAGAGAGAGAAATGAGGGTATGAGAAGCAGTATTTAGAGAGAAAATTAGGTGCCAAATAATGTAAGACCATGTATATTATGAGGAGAGTGAGAGAGGGGGGTAAAGGAGTCTGTGATAAGAGGGAGTCAATTTGGAAAGCACAGTCTGCAATATTTCTCTGTTAAACATGAACCATGCTATAATTTGGCCTTAATATAGACAACATGCATTAACATTGTCTGAATTCCAAAAATAAACAAACATCTATCCTAGGTGATCAGTACTTTCTGCACTTTCCACACCCCTACATTTAGGAAACTACAAGAAATAATTGTTTATGATTATAGGTATATGCACCAGTATTCAGTCTTCTCTTAATTAACTTGTGTTGTTATCCTAAATTAACACAACTCTCAGATTACTCAGTGGAAATGCAAACATTTCTGCAACAGCTATAATAATCTATATGATCCAAGGGGTATATGTTCCAGGATTACCAATGGATGCCTGAAACACACAAACACACACACACACACACACACCACACACACACACACACACACATCTAATCCCTTTTCCATTTTCATTAAGCACTTCACAATTGGATAGAGGATTTGTTCTTCCTGAAGATTGTAGCATCCTTTGCATAAATTTAATCTTTCTTATCTTTATAAAGTCAAGAATGTTCATTTTTTCACTTTAAGAAAGCACTTCACAAGATTCTTTTTGGCATCTCCAAATCAGCAGCTTCACTATTCTTGAGCGTTGGGGCCATTGCTAAATAAAATAAGGGTTATCAGAACACAAGCACTGCCATATGCAAAGTCCTTCTGTTCATAGAGAAAGATGCTAAGTGACTAATAGGAAGGGAGCTACGCAGTGGGGACATGCCAAATAAAGGGATGATTCATATCCAACTCCAGCAAGATTGGTGGGATGGTGGGAGATTTCATCATGCTTTCCAGAATGGGGTACATAATTTAAAATTTAGGGATCACTTCTGTGATTTTTAATTTAGTGTTTTTAGATTGCAGATGAAAAAGATAACAGAAACAGCAGAAAGTGAAACCAAGATAAGTGGATTCTACAGCAATCTGCTCCAAATGATGAAGTTTTGGAGGGAGGGGTTCCAAAAGCTTTTAACAATTGATTCCATGTTTCCAATGACCTAAGCCTCTCTCTCTGACTTCCTGCACCCTCATATAATCCATCTCTGAGGGCCAGTCTCATTGAAAGTGAGACCACTCCAGTGTAAAAATATTGCTGGGGCCAAATCTTATTTAACCCTTGGATTCTCTTGCCCTGGATTGTCTGTTACTTGGAAGGAAACACATTTTTGGAAGAAAAAGCTGTAACTCCCTTCAATGGGGGTTGTTAGAATGTTGGATAATCAGAAAAGAGATTCGTTTTCCAGCAAGAGTTTTAGATTCATAATCATAGATGGAACCACTAATTTAGGCCAGAGCCACAAACCACTGAAGTACCTTGACCCCTGCCGGATATCTGCAGCTGGGTCAACCTCAGAGGTTGCACAGCTTGGCTCAGGTCACTTATATGCCAAGGCTCACCAGCACCAGCAAGAGTGGGAGAAATTAGTGCTTCGAGTTGAACAACTTTCATGCGGCCCATGCCCCTCTCCAGGGCATGCTTCTGTCCCTGCCTCCCTGTCTTACCTATTCTGGGTACTGTAACCAACTGTGAGTTTCTCCAGTGGTGGATAGAGACCTGCTAAGAAAATATCTCACCTCACCTTTATGTCACTGGGTCATCATGAGTAGAATCTAAGACTGTTCATTTATTTCCACTTCTCCTGAGGATGGTGAAAGGAGGGGTGGGGAGGGGTGGAGAAATCTACTCTGCCAATAATTGAATGAGCTTCCTGGGCAGAAGGGGAGAATTCACTGGGAAAAGACTACCAGATGCTTTAGAAATGCAGACAAGTGCACCTTACCTGATCAAGCAGATGAAGAATGGAGCTTTAGACGGAGTCTTTAAACATTGTTTTCTAATTAGAAATGCATAGTAATCACCCAATATGGCTGAAATGACAGCAGGAGCAAGAAGGGTCCAGAAATATACCCTGATCCTGTAATGCTTTGCAAGCTTAACCTGTAAATGAATCATAAAGAAGTCCATCGCTTCCACTTTTTGAAGATTTCTGAACTTTCTCTGGCTTTCATCAGCAGCCATCAGGAGGCTGGAGCTAGTGGGCAGAATTCATTATTAGAATCCATTTTCTCAGTTGAGACTCCTCAGGAAGTCATAATTGAAAAGAAATCCTGCAAAATGTGAAGAATAATTTAAAGAATTGATGGTATTAGAAGGGAAAGCCTTTATTTGTCTTTGAGTATTGTAAATATTTTAATTTTTAGTAATGAGAATGGAGAATTCAATGAACTAACCCTTGGCAGAATTCATTTTCTTTCAGTGAGATGCACTAAGAACTACTTAAAGAATTAATTAAAATGATACCCAGTTAATGGGGAGTGGTGGTATTGGAGTAATAACTTGTCATTATTTTTATCTATTTTTTATAATGTACATGCCATATACAATAACCTTAACTTTTTTTAGAGAATGAGCATGCTTATGTGTGCATGTGTGTGTGTGTGTGAGAGAGAGAGAGAGAGAGGGAGAGAGAGAGAATATCAATCAATTTTTATTATTTTTTGGTCTAGTTTTTGTTTTTCTGACACTTAGTTATGTATGTGGTGCTCGCGTTCAAATCTGGGTCCTCACACATGCCAGGCAAGTGCTCTACTGCCGTGCCACCTCACCAGCCCCATCTTAACTTTGAATAATAAATCATACAAATGAAATGGCAAAACTATTCTGCATATTAATCAATTGCAGAAAGAATCGTTAGAAAATCAGAATCCACTCTGCTTACTGAGGTAATCAACCCTAGATCTTTTCAATAAAAAAAGATTCTTAAATTCCTGCAAAACAGCCTAGCTAAGTTCATGAAAATATATCCATTCAATATTTCATTGTACTCCCCAATTTCAAAACAATCCAGAGAAATAGAATTTACTAGGATGCCTGCTTAAAATACAAAGAAACAGCCACATCAAGTACTATGGATTATTTATTTTCCTTTGAAAACGGAAGCACTGGGCTTTCCTGAATCATGGGCAAGCCTACTCTTGTAAGTAATACAGCTAAATAATGATTGACAAAAACTTGGATTTCACTAAAAATTACAGTCAATGTAAGAGCACATATAGGTGACATAAAAACCTATTGGTGGGGATACTTGTCCCAACAGTTCACACTCTTCTTCAAAAGGACATTCCTTTGAGAGAGAAATTGTAGAAATATTTCTCTAAACCTCATTAGTTCCTTAATTGGAAGAGAGATAACTTATTTTCTGCGCTGGAAAGTTTTATTTTGAAAAAAAAAACATTTGCCAACTCTTTAATTCCTGCTTTATATGTGATTGAAGTAATAAACACCAATGCAGATTAGAAATAATGTTTTAAACTTCCATGGCAACTAACTGAAAAAATAAAAAAAACACTTCATGCCACTAAAATAGCTAATGAGGAACGTATGCAAACTGGACATCACTGGTTTGGTTAATAGTAAAAGAGATGCAATATAAGCAGCATAGTCTACTCACAGGCACTGCATGAAATTTAGTAAGAGAAACTGACAAAAAGATAAAGGAGTACACTTCTCTTAAGATTACACAAAATGGGGCTGGAGCAGTGGCTCAGTGGGCACCGTGCTTGCCTGTCATGAGGATGAGGGTTTGAACCCCAGCACCATGTAACAACTAAACTTTGGAGCAATGAAGGCCACTATGAAAAAGCAGAAAAATCAATTTTCTCTTTCTCTTTCTCTTTCTCACTGTACCTCTCTGTCTTTAAAAAAAATTGCATTAGAATATCTCATTGCCTTTCTAAAGTTTTCAAACAATAGCTTTTCAGATAAGTTTAAGAATCAGTCATTAGATATGTATTCTCTCTAATGGCATAACCATTTTCAAACAAGAACACACATATGCTAGGAAATACCATTTTCATTTGCAGATACCTTCATGTTGTCTTAAGTACTCATTTTCTCACGTGCTCATCAAATAAGCTATGAACACTTCCATTTGTCTGCCACTGGAGAATGTATTTACAAAGAGGTCAGTTAAATTGTATTGTCACTCCTTTACCAATAAAATGAAATTGTTTTACAAAGTTGATCTGTATCCCTCCAACAAAAAACACCTTTGATAAGAATAAGCAATTTTACTAGAATTTCTTTCATAGTTCAGTTTTGATTTTCTTTCCAGATTTCCTTTCTTCTTTTAACTGTTGAACTTTGTTGTTCTTGGAGTTTGATCTCTGACTCTTTATTTTAAAAAAAAGTGTGAATTTACTATTATTTTCATTATTTTCATCTCTACCAATGAAAGAGACCTTCCAGAACTTCCACATACATAAATATATGTATATCATTCCTGGGATTCTTTAGTGTACTTCAAAGACAGACTAGACAATACTGATTCATTTTCCTTTCTCTGGCTGATTCTTTCTCTGTATTTTCTGGAACTCTTAAGGCAATAATGTTATAAATGTGAGATTCATTGCGATTTCTTTTTCTTCATCTTATCTCATATCACCATGACCTGTAGAATGTGTCTGGTATGTATTTGTTTAATCCAACTTCCCTGCCCCAACTCCATTTTCATCAGAATCCTAACATGAGCATTCATGATTGCTTTTCTCTAGCCCAAACCCTTCCTTGAAGATAGGCTTTCTCTTCAATGCATTCCCCCAGAGTAATTCATATAAACTACAAGTCTTTTTATTGGTTTAAACATTGCTGGCCATCATGGGCCCTACTCATCTTTGCAATTCCTGCCTCTTCTCTTACTCTTGTTCTCTTCTATGAGATACACAAACATGTACATAATATTTCTTTTCTTCTATTTTTCAGTATATTAAACCTAAAATGAAAGTGATTATAAAGCTGAACAAATGAGTACATGAATTCTTTTACTTCATATGCCACAGCTTTTACTACCCAGACATAATACATCCCATGTTTTTGTTCTTCAAGATCTATTCTACCAGATTCTGAATCTTTACTTCCTATTGGTGCCAGACAGATTGTTTGTTTGTTTGTGTTCCTGTCACTGGGACCTGATAGGAACAATTTTAAGGATGAGAAGTTTATTTTGGGGTTCATGGTTTCAGAAGGTCTCAGTCCATTGTTTTTAGTAGATGAGAAAATTGAAAACCTGTAACTCACTTGAGGTCAATAGTTGAAGAAGATTTCGTTTAAAGTCTTCTGATTTCCTGGCCAATTCTTTGTATACCTTTTCTTCCTTTTATATAACATTTTCTCCAGCAAATTGACATCTTAAACTTATTCTTTACATATGATTTAATACAGCACCATCTGACTCAAGTAAATATTTGGAGATTGAAATTAATCTCTTGACAATTCTTAATTAGATAAATGTTTATCAAACACAGTGAGTGCCAAACACTGGATATGCGTTATGTGTTGTAAACATCCAATCTACACAATCAAGGCATTCTCTGATCTAAGTTTTGAATCTATAATTTTACAGTGAAAGAGGCTGAAATATCACTTTACCAATTTACTAGTAGTTACAATGCCTCTTTTCACTTCTAATGTACCATATTATTTAAATGAAATTTCTAGTAGGAAAATCTACATCATTGGACTTGAGCTAAATAAAATATTGATACAGGCAATTTTGTTTCTTCATTGCCAGGGAAATTCATGAAACTTTCTCAGGGTTTTCTGTTTTTCTATCCCCAAATCCAGAAATAAAATACCACATGTGATTATTTGTTATGGGATTTACTGTAGTCTCAGCAAAATCCTAAGTGATCACAATTACATTGACTGTGCCATGTTTCCTCAGATCAGGTATCCCACACTTGATTCATACACACTAATGATATGAAAGCAAAATGTTATGATAAAACTAAGCCAATAGGGGCTGGAGCAGTGGCTAGGTGGTTAGGGCACTTGTCTCGCATATCCAAGGACCTGGATTTGAACTCCAGCACCACTTACACAACAAAGTTTTGGAGCAATGGAAGTCATATGAAAAGCTAAATAAAAATTGCTTCTCTTTCTCTTTCTCTCTATCTCTCTCTCTCACTGTACTTCTTTCTTTAAAAAAAAAACACATGCTGAATATCCACTTTTCATTTTTTTATTGGTGCAACATAGTTTTATACAGTGAAGGAATTCGCTGTTGCACATCCATACATGCATAGGTAATGACATATGACAAAGCAATTTGAAACCAATCCTTACCCAGGATCCCCCCCACCGCACCTCCCACTCCCTGGTCTCATACCTCCACTGCCTGAATGTCTTTTTTTATGAAGTAGGTGAGTTACTGTTATACATGCACATACTTTACACATGTATACATATAAAATATGAAAATGCATAAATATTATCTACTATGTATGAATAAGAAATATGCACAATCAAGAAAAATATATGTAGTCCATAGATGCACATATAAGATACATGATCAACATACATAAATACATGTAATAAAAACCTACTTATATACTTTCATTTGCATCCCATCTAAGTTTTCATTATCATTCTTTTAGAAACAAAACTTGATTTTTCTGAGAACAAAAATAAAATTTACCTTTCCCAGTTCTTGCAATGTCAGTAGGACCAAGACCAATTGTCAAATTTTATGCTTAGGGATGTGTCTTTGATCAATCAGTGATTCTACTTCCTGACTTAAAGAATGGTTCAGGTATGGACTTTTATGAGTAATGTAAAAAGCATAGATGTTACCAATACTGCAGCATACCATATGAAACATAAAATTTCAAGATTTTTTAGGTCACATTTAAAATTCTACTTCACTTTATTTCAGGGACTTCAATGGACTTTGAAAGTATTGATGATTGCATAGTCAATGCATGTTTGCTTCATTAATAGCAAGAGAGTGTGATTTTGCTTATTCACAAACCTTATTCTCTTTCACTTGAAATAGGTCTCAAAGTTTCATCTTTATAGTTTGTATTGCCCTAAAAATTAACTGCTGTGCTTTTGCTCTGCAGTTCAGTTACAAATATCAAGGTTTCCCTTCTTTCCATGCATTATCTCACTGGATTACTTATAAGGATATCTTAGCACTTTAATTTCTGAATGAGAAGATAATGGTTAAACCACCTTTTCTTTTCATTTCGTGATCTATCTTGTACTCTTCTTCATGCTCCCTTCCCATGCTGTCTGTGGAAATCAGCTTATCCACTAAACAACAACCAGGATTCACGCTAGACTTCAGCTATTTGCAAAAAAAGCAGCCAGTTTAAAATAGGTAATGTACCTTTAAGAGGAACTAATCACACATTTTTTAAAATGTACAACAACAACTGGGTTTGTATAGCCTTCTGGTATTTTTGGAGTATCAAAGGGGAGCAGAAAGAAACACAGTGACCAAATTATACCCCAAAATCTATCCTGAATGTTGACCAGGCCACTGGAATTCTGACACAGAACAATGATTGCAAAAGTACTGTACATTGAAATCCCATAATTTCTCTGCAGCAAAATTTAATTTAATTAATATTAAGGACCTTGTATAGGCAATGTGTTAGATAAGGTGGAGGATAAAAGGGTTAATAAGACCTAGCATTCCATGACCTTGTGGGACATAGAAGATCTTCAGATTGTGCTTTTTCACTTGAACATGGTCTGAGCAGACTATTAAAAACCTTAAAATATAATTACATATTTAGGATCCCCATTATCTAATTCTATTGAAAAGTGTGCCATTTCTTTTTTCCAACTGATTTTATAAAGCTTATGTTTAAGATATGTAAGTTAACTTTTTCTCAAGACATTTTGAAAATTTTACTATGTGCAAAACAGAGTACCTGAAAAAACTGGGAGCAGATTGTAAATGAGCTTTGGACAAGGACACGCTCATCGTGGAGAACCATTGCTCATTTTAATAAGAATGCTGTATCATTTTTTTTAAATTACATGAGGAAAATGTAATAATTATTTGTCTTTTATAAAATGATTTTGGGGAGGATTCAAGGAAATGAAACTAATTTTTGAAAACTTTGAAAAGAAATTGGTACTAACTCTTTAAAATGTTGGCAAATTTTTCAGTAAACCCATATGTGCTTTTATTTGTTGACAGACTTTTTATTACCGATTTAGTTTCATTATCACTCTGTTCTAATAATTACCATTCTGTTACTTGGACTCTTTACTCATTATTAGTTCGTTCAGGTTTTTTGTATCTTCATGATTCAGTTTTCATAGGTCCTGTTTGTCCAGGGGTATCTTCATGGTTTCTAGGTTTTCCAGTTTACTGGCATATAATTGTTTATAATCCTCCCTAATGATGCTTTGCATTTTTGTGGTATCAATGGTTCTGCCTCATTTTCATCTCTAATTTTGTTTGGGTTCACTGTTCTTTTTTCTTGGTCAGTGCAGCAAAATTTGTCAATTTTGTTTATTTTTTCTGAAAAAAACTTCTGTATTTCATTGGTCTTTGGTATTTCTTTTAAGTTCCTGTTTATTATTTCTGCTTTGATTTTTGCAATTTATTTTCCTTCTGATGATTTTGGGTTTGATTTAGTCTTGCTTCTCTTGGTCATTGAGATGCATGGTTAGACTGTTCATTTGAAATGCCCTTTATTAATATAGTCACTTGTTACTATAGATTTTCTTATTAGTACCAATTCTGCTGTATCCCAGAGGTGTTGGCATCTTGTTTTTGTTTTTGCTTTTCTATTTTCATTTGTATAAAGAATTTTTGTTTTTTTGTTTCTGTTTTTTCTTGATGACACATTGTTCATTCAACAGACTCTTATTCACTCCATGTAAGTCTATAATCTCTAAAATTTATTTTGCTGTTGATTTCTAGTTGTATTCCATTGTGCTGAGATAATAAATGTAACATCATTTTGTATATTTGAGCTTGTTAAGACTTGCTTGATGGACTAATATATAGTCTATTCCAGAGAATGTTTCATGAGCTGATTAAATGAATGCATATTCAGCAGCTGTCAAATGGAATTCTGTGTGACTGCCTCTTAGGTCCATTTACTATGGTTTCTGATCATTTTTGCCTTCCTTATCTTTTTTAATTTTTTATTAAGGAGTTAAGCTGTTTTACAATCATGAATGCATATAAAGTAACAATGGGATTTGCATTTGTTCTTAAACCAGAATTACCCCTACATCGCCCACACCCCAGTCTCTTTATTCTTCTATATTGTGCCCCTACAACTGATATAAATGCTTAGATTGTGAGTTTTCCAGAATTAAATGATTACTTAAGTATTATTTGAATTCTTAGGGGGGTAAAGAGTGCTACATTGTTGATTGTCTCCCTAGATCCCTCCCTATCATCCCTCACTCTCCCCTCCCCTCATCTGTCCCCTCCTCCTTCCCACCCACATATCTATGGTTTCCCTAGATCATGTGTTTCTGTGCCTTTGCTGGGTCTAATACATGAGTTTGACAACCTTTCACCCAAGCCTGGGTTTTGCATCCTTTCACATTCATCCTGTGTATGTTTTTACTTGTGAAATGAGACCTATGAATGTGATGAATCGATTCATATTCTGCATTTTCTTCCGTAGTTCATCCAACTTTTTATTTCCATCCTCTTGGAATTCACTGACATTTAAAAACTATTCTTTTCAATTCTGTCTGGCACATGTGCACTCAGACATCTATGGAGTCCATTAGTAGAGAATTTAAACTGTCAAACTACCTTTAAATGGTCAAACTACCTTGTTGTTGTTATATTTTTAATTTTTTGTTGAGATTTGTGCATCTTTTGGGTGGACATCTCTTCACTTTTATGTGAAATAGTAAGCCCCCTTCCCTTGATGTGGCTTGGGTTATTGGTTTGTGTGTATTGTTGAGTGTAATCCAAATTTGACTTCAAGTGTAGTGTCTTTGTGGCTTCTTTCGCTGAATGTTAGTTAGAGGGCTTTGACAGGATATGTGTTGTGTGAAAGCCTGAGGGGTCCACTTCTCTGTAGGCCTCACAAGAGTGGGATAACTCTTGGGGGTCAGGCAGGTGTGGTTTAGAAAGCAGAATATATGGAGGGGCACCCTCTGTGGTTACTCCTCCAGGGTTCGAAGTGACTTACACTGAGGTCCATCATCAACACAATGTCCTCAGACATCATGCTGTTTCTCTCCACTGCTGTTGTTAGTGTGGATTCCAGGAGCAAGACTTCTTTCCTTCACATATGGCTACTTGGGGCTGTGATGATGTCTGGGGGCTATTTCCTCTCCTGTTGTCTAACTTGTATCTGACACATTTTGAATGGGGCTCAGTTCAGGGTGGAGCGCAGTGGAGTTCATCTAAATTTGGGAGTGTAGCACAGTGGAGGTGCATCCACCAACATGCTCAAGTGCTGGACTCAGTCCCCAGAGACCACATAGAAAAAAAATGAAAGCAAACATTAACTACAACACTACAACAGAAAAGAAAGGGACATGAATAGCGTAAAATACACTCAAAAGTCAGAAACAAAAAAATGGATTTAAAAATTATAAAGGAAGAAAAATGGAAAAGAGAAAAAAGAAAAGTGAAAATTTAAGAGGAGAAAAGATGAAAAACAGGTCAAATCAGTAGAAAAATTAAATATTTAAAGGAGAAAAAAATTAAAAATATGCAAAAGATAAGCAACAATAACAACACATGTTTATAAAAAGTAATTTCCCATCAAAAATATTTGTTTCCTCTCTGTGAAGGTGGTCAATTGCGTGGGCAGAGTGGATGACTGGGAACTGTGCAGCTCAGAACTTTTTCCTGAGTTTTCTTAGGCCATGTGCTCCTAAAAGCTGGGAGCTATTCTTCTTTCCTTTGTTGTGCTTCCTAAGCAAACAGTGTGATTGCTTTGTGACCAGGGCCAGCTGGTGTACCTGTGGCTGCTCTGCATACCAAAATAAGCTAGAGTGAAACTCAGACCTCCACAAGCAAATATTTTCTCCAATTATTTGAGATGCACTCTCCAACAGCAGGGCAGAAACAGGCTTTGTGGAATGTCAAGGAATCCAGCACCTTTTGTGTTGTGCACTCTGAGTGTGGGGAGGGCTGTAGAGTCCTGACTGTGCCATGGGTGCCCCAATAAACCTACCACACACCACTCTGGTGTTCTGAGACCAAGCTCCCACCCAAATTCACACAGAACTGTTTGCTGTTCTGGACTCCTGCAGCTGACTTTCAGAATTACTGGTTTTAAGAGGGAAGCAATTTCCATTTTTTTTTTTTCTGCATCCCAGTCTGGTTTCCCCCACTTATAATTCTTGGTGGATTTACATAGAGATTTTTCCTTAGAGACAAACTGACCTTCAAGGCAACCAGCCCCTGATCCAGTGTAGTGATATTGCCTCTGGGACCCAAGGACAAGGAAATGAAATGCTCTGACTCCCAGAGCAGGAGGTCTTCTGAAGATGTCTGCCTATTGCAACACCGTAAGAATACCGACAGAGGGATTTAGCTTTATTTTTTCATATTAAAGTTCCATTAAAGTTTCCTGAAAATGTAGCACTCTGGTTCACACCAACTACTACTATATCTTTTGAACATTATCGTTACCTTCCATTCTAATGCACAGAAATAAACCCCCATTTTTGCATTTATCATTTATTTGTCACTATCTCTATATACTTATGTGCATTATATCTTTCCCATATTTTAAAATTTCTTCTCTAAAATATGTTGATTTCACCTCTCTGAAATGTACTTTTCTCATTTCAAGTCACTTTATCTAAATGCTAAATTCCAGAATGTTTGGAAAGATGGGAAAATTGCAAATCTCTCCTGATTTGACAAATTATCCATTAAAATTAAAGATCAACCTCAGTACCGCCAAAGGAATTAATTCTCACACACAGTCCTTTCAAGGAATGGAAGTATCTTGGTTTGGGGCTAGAGTGGTGGCTCAACAGTTATGGTGCTTACCCAGCATGTGTGAGATGTGGGTTCAAACCCCACTTCCACGTACACAACAAAATGTTGGAGCGATGAAATCCACATGAAGAACTAAATAAAATTGATTCTCTTTGTCTCTCTCTCTCTCTAAAAAAAAAAAAAAAAAAAAAAAAAAAAAAAATACCCAGGCAGATACAGAGAAGTTCTCCAGAGCATTTGTTATGCAGATCCCAGGCCTATTGTGTCTTTAGAATTTGTTTCTGCAAGATGCCAACTACTGTACCAGTGGCCCTAACTAGGACTCTCCTCTTTCACCTCTGCCTCAAACCCCTACTGTGCTGTCATGTGATCAGGTGCTGTGACACTCTCTTACCCTCTGTTTCACTATCCAAAGTCTCTGTGTTTGTCGAGTCTCTAACTCTCCACTGTTGAACTTCAACATTCTCCCAGACACTCGCCTCAATACACAGCTGCTGTCCAATTTTTCAGATAATATCATATGAAGAATCAGGCCAGCACCAAGTGCCTCTAATCAGCCATCTTGACTCCTCAACGCCATTGTTCATTTTCTTTTAAAGAAAAGCTTGCAATTTTATGTTTTCTTCAGGGGTGAGGGGCTTTGCAAGACTCTGGGTAAATCAGCTTTCTTTTCTGCCAACTGAGTCCTTTTAGGAAAACATTAATCCAGCAAATTTGATGAAAACATTTGTGTTTAGATGATTAAACTGTTATCACAGAAAATAAAAAGTGAAATTCACATTCCATTTATTTTTATCCCCCTCTTCTTGGCTAAGGTCAGAGACAAAAAAAGCTTGAGGAAGCTGCTAGAGGAATTCACATATCTGGGGGAAATTTATCTAACAGTTTACAACAATACTTTTGGTTTTGCATTTGAACTTAAGGGTTGATTTACTTTTTGAAATGTTCTAATGTCTTCTTGAAAAAGAGTACATTTTCTGAATCTAAATTATATCCAGTGACCTGAAATATTTGAATTTTAATCATTTTCAAATTGGGTTTTGTGCAACCATGCATGTACATGCACACGCACACCTCAAAACATGGAGACTGAGTTGAAAACTAGAAGATCAACTTTATTCCACTTGCTGTGATGCAATAAGGGTCTGTCTACGACCACTGACTTCCCTAGCAAACTGTGGAGGGTTTTTTATTTTTAAGACTCAGGAACAAAGTTGGCATTTTGCCAGACACTTCCTACTCATGAAGGAATCAGAAACTTGTGAATAATACATGTGTAGGTTTTGTCAGTTTCTTTGTGCTCTGACCTAGAGTTGTCATGTTCAAGAGAGTGAATTTGTCTTCCTTTATTGAAATCACCGAGGGATAATTTCTGATGTTGTGAAAGTGAGATGGCTTTTGTTCTACAAGGGAACACCATGGTCTAGCGCGAGTCTCAAGCCAGCTCCTAGGGAAAGCTATTTGAGGATGCATTTATTTCTTTCTCAGGTTTGCAAGCCCTGACCACAACTACTATTTTTTGCCTTATTCTAAGCATAATCTCCTGTGTATTAATTCTCTCATATAAATATATAGAACACATGAAAATTTCAGACAGCAGCATTCACAAATGGGTATATATGGATAGAGAGATAGCACGCTTGTTTATAATACTGTGAAAGTGTGAGTTTTCATTATTGTTCTTTTTATTTGTTAAAAAAGATCCTTAATACATTTATTATAAAATTTATTTATAGAATTTATTTATAAAATTGACCATACAATATAAAAGAACACTAAAGCACTAAAAATGTTGTCTCTATTCTTTTAGGTCAAAATTGCTTGGTTGGTTCTCAAAAATTGGACTAGGATCGAAATTTATATTTTATTTCAGAGTATAAATTCAAGAATGAAGAACTGAGGTAAAAATGATT
Source organism: Aplodontia rufa (assembly GCA_004027875.1). Classification (NCBI taxonomy): domain Eukaryota; kingdom Metazoa; phylum Chordata; class Mammalia; order Rodentia; family Aplodontiidae; genus Aplodontia; species Aplodontia rufa. The sequence continues at coordinate 25,460 of PVKS010028876.1, forward strand.
TGAGACAGGAAATGAGGGAGAGAAAATATGAAGGGGCCTCTATACCACTTACTCCAACACCAGTGATGACTAAAACTTTCAGAACTGTCATCAGAGATTTCAAGCAAGCTATATATTTATTACATGTTGTAACAGTTAAGTTTTCATTTAGTGTTTCCCACAATTTCTCTCTATGTATATTTTCTCTTTCTTTCCTTCTTTCTTTGTGTGTGTATGTTTGTGTTGGGGGGTGGGGGAACGGGGTTGTTATTGGGATGAATCTAGGGCTCCTTTTCCACTGAGCTATATCCCTAGTCCTTTATATTTTATGCTATCTAATTTGAAACAGAACCTTGGTAAGTTGCTGAGGGTCTCACTAAGTTGCTGAGGCTGGCCTGGAACTTGGATGCTCCTGCTTCAGCCTCCTGAGTCACTAGTATTAAAGACTTGAGCCACCAAATCTGCCCCCTCCCCCCACTTTTCTTGAAAAGGATACTATCAGTATTTGAATAACTTTTATTTCTCTAATTTATCAACTTTGAACATGACAATAAATGATTAAGAATTAAGTTTTGACACTGTGGATTTGGACAGTAACATACTCACAA
>PVKS010028877.1:0-25936 GCA_004027875.1 Aplodontia rufa
TACTCATCATGATCTCTTCCATAACCATCCATTTACCCTCGAAGGCTGCAATGTCATTGTTTCTAATTGCTGTGTAATATTCCATGGTATAAATGTACCACAGTTTTTGGATCCATTCTTCCTGTGAGGGACACCGGGGTTGTTTCCATAGCCTAGCAATGGTAAATTGTGCTGCTATGAACATCAATATTGCTGTGTCGCTGTAATGTGCTGATTCTAAGTCCCCTGGAAAGATACCCAGGAGTGGAATAGCAGGGTCATATGGTGGACTCATCCCTAATTTTTTAAGGATTCTCCATACTGCTTTCCAGAGGGGCTGTACCAGTCTGCAGCTCCACCAACAGTGTGTTAGTGTGCCTGTCTCTCCACAGCCCCTCCAGCATCTATTGTTGTTTATTTTCTTCATCTTTGCCATTCTGACTGGAGTAAGGTGATATCTTAATGTGGTTTTCATTTGCATTTCTCTGATTACTAAAGATTTAGAGCACTTTCTCATGTATTCATTGGCTTGATCAATGTCCTCTGGTGAGAAGTCTCTGTTTAGCTCTTTGGCCCATTTATCAATTGGGCTGTTGGACACCAGCCTTTTCTTACACAATCGGATAAAACCCTGGATCAGCTTCTTCAACTGTGGAGACCCTATAGTGCCTTCTGGGGTCTCCCCTTCTTCTGCAAACCCAGCTTGTCCTGTCACAAGTTTATCCTGAAGCCATCAACGAGTTCCTGTGGCCAGTGGGGGTAGTGAGATGCCTTATGCCTTGAAGCCCCTCTTTGCTAAGGATTTTCTAGGTACCTGGGAGCAGTCCACAGTAGCCAGCCACAGGATGAGGGTTTCTCAGCAAGCATCTGCCATTGACCTTGACCTAATTTGTCCTGTTTGGGCTGACAATTCCAAAGATAAAGGTTGAGGTATCTATTAAATTTGATGTGCCATTCTCCTTCTGAAGCCGTTTGTTTTACTAGCTAGTAATTTAATTCTATTAAAAAGGTTTATTTTATAAGCATGACAGCTAACCATTACACGAGTAGTATTCCACAGGCCCTAAGCAGAACGTGTAAAATGTCATTTCAAGTGCCAGAGTTTCTCCTATGCTTTTTTTTCTTCTATGGCATTTTGAAAGCGGCTTAAATCTAATTGGATCCCCCAAGATCTCAACTCCTGTTACATTTATGGTGTTTCTCTTTTCTGAGAGGCATCTGGAAAGACTGAGCTACTGCTGGTTGGCTGGCATGTAGGATAGGAGGATGCAACTTTTTTTTTCTTCCTTAAAAACATTCAAGTCATGTATCAACTCTTCTCAAGCTTTGAACACTTGATTTTTTTGCCTTTTTCTTGTGTGAAACATTGGGTACTGCCTTTATTACTGAATTTCATATGAGCGAGAATGACATCCACAACTGCTACCACCCGTGGTGGCCAGCCTGCATCTGCTGTGAGAGAAAAGGAAAGGCAAAACAATGATAGTAGTCAAGGACAGAGCCACATAAATAGTATTTATCAAGCCTCATTCTAGTGAGCCAGCGTTATGCCCCTCTAGTCGATGGAAAGTAAACACCTGTTTAGACAATGGAAGGGCATTATTTTTAGTAGTCCCAATTCAGAAGTTCCTGTAGTCTAAACAACTATGGGGGGGGGGGAACTGCCCAAATCTTCCCCTTCATCATAGTGAGTTCATACCGCCTAAGCCCCCCTGGTGAAGTGAATGAGAGGAGAAAACAGGTGCTACCCTAAGACCAGGGATAAGGACACAGGAGAGTAGTAGCAAGCCAGGAACTTTTTTTCCTCCCTTCAAAATGTTTGTTTTAGTTAGATCCATTATCTTAAGGATCTGAGCTATATTAACAGAATAATAGACTACTTTTAACACATGATTAAAGTATCTAGTTTCAGAGCCTCAGTCTTCTGCGTGGTGGAAGGTTGGAGGAAGTAATGATGCACATTTAGGATGCCAGCCACCTGGTTTGGACAAAGTATGCTGTAAACATTCAGAAGCCAGATGTGAAGGCTTGTTGAATATGCTTCATCAACTGCCTTTTGCTGTCAGGGTAGAAATAGCATAGGGAGCACTGGCAAGAAACTTGTTCATCCTCTGGAAAATAAATGAAGTTTCTGTATTAGGACAGCCTCATCTTAAAATGCTTACTACCTCCTCCTCCTGAATATAGGCTAGACTAGTAACAACAAGAATGGGCTCCAACTTTGTTTTTACTAAGTGCCTCTTGGTATTGTGCGTGTGTGCGCGCGCGCGCACATGCACTTGCACATATGGCCCAAGTGGGAATATCTGTTTAATTGCAATCTGGTTGTCCTGTTATTGGTTAGGCAGGACCTGACCAAGCATAGAAAAACCTAATTTCAGGCTTAGCAGGCAATGAAGTTAATAATAAAACATGTTTATTGAATTAAAAACAGTAATATTCTTGCTAATTCATTTAAAAATATTTCTCCAAGATTTTCTTCCCAAGGGAAAAATTTATATATCTGCCAAATGGGATAAGGGCCAGCCAGACCACATTTGGGTAAACATATTCATTTTGTTGTCCTAAGGGAGACAACACAGACTCGGGAGTTCAGTTTTAATTTTGCGTGGGCCATTATGGAGTTTTATAACTGGGGGCACGTCTTTGTCTCACCAGCTCTTAGTTTTTCTCATGTATAAAATAAGAGGATTAGATTAGGTGACTATCTAAGATCCTTTATACATCTAATATTCTACCAAAAAAAGTATGAACAGTGGAAAGAGAGGCACCGAAATAGGAAAAAACGAGTATGGAAGCTCAGTGCTTGAGGAAGGGTTTACTGAGGTCAGAAGGAAGAATAGGGCAGGCGTTCCTCCCTCTCCATCCCCAGTTACTCTCCTGCCTTTCTGATGGCTCTGAGCAGCCCAGAAGAGCTCCTCCTCTTTCGCTCTCCTCTTTCGTGTGTTTCTTTATATGTCTCTCCTCACTTCACTTACCTCTATCTTTACCTCTCTAAGGAATGAATGTAGTTATGATTTGTCAGGAAGATGCAGGAATATTGATAAAACCTTAAAATATAATTTTTGGGTACATTTTCTTCCTTTCATTTCCTAGGGTCTGTTACAGTTTCAATTTGATTAAAAAGTAAAATCATTTTTTTTGAGGCCATGGGTTATATGTTCACAGTGACCATAACTGTGATGACACTAACATAAATATTATGTGCCAGGAACGAGTTTTGAAACTTTAGGAGTAATATGCTATGAGGTTGACACTGTAACCCTCACCATTGTTCACGTAAGGACACTTGCCCAAGTTTTACAGCTAATTATGGCAAAGTCCAGATATAGTCCTGGGTGGTCATTTTCTAGTGTCACTGCTCTTACACACCTGGTCTTGCTGCATTTTCTTCAAGCAGATGTGGTATATTTTGATCATTTTCATATCCCCATTAAAACTGGTATAGTGCTTGAGGAAAGTATACTTTGAATTTATGTAGAATTGAACTTAAGAAATTCCTTCCTATCTAGAAGACAGCTGTCCATGGTTTCTCTTGGCTCTGGTTTCTGGTGAGAAGGCAGTCTTAAGATGTCCTTCCAGGTGTGCTGGTTAACCAATAATTGACTTGTCACTTGAAAGTATCTACTTCCAGTCAGGCATGGTGGTGAATGCCTATAATCTCAGGTATTTGGGAAGCTGAGGCAGGAAGACCACTTGAAGTTTGAGGCCAGCCAGGGCAACTTAGGGAGACTGTCTCAAAATAAAATACAAAAAGGGCTGGGATTGTAGCTCAGTGGTAGAGTGCCTCTGGGTTCAATCCCCTGTTCTGTAGAAAGAAAGAAAAAGAGAAAGTGGGGGGAAGGGAAGGAGTGAGGAAGAAAGAGTATTCACTTCTTTCTATGTGAAATTCATGAATTCTAAGTTTTAATTTTAATAAAATTAGACTGTAGTTTAAGGAAGTTAGATGGAATTTCTGTGTAAAGACTAAAACTAGTATTTAAGGAAATGTGCCTAACGAGTTAATATATGAATCAAGTGGCAGTTTAAGAAATAAATAGCTAGGAACACAAAGGGCAACAAAAGCACTGTATTTAGGTTTTAGGAAAACTTTCCTGTAAATTTTATTTGCTTGAATGCAGTTTGAAATATACCAGGCTTTTCACTTTTTAATAACATTTGACACAGAAAAAATTGAATATGTTTATATTCTAAGTTCAATATTTCTATCTTATGTATATCAGTGAGAGAAAGAAATAAGAGCTAATTCTTTTTGTTGCTGTGGAATAAAGATTATACCTTCTTGATGGGATATATACGTATATATACACAGGTACATGCATGCATGCATGCACATATACATGTACGCGTGTACATGTGTGTACGCATGTACATATATACATATGTGTGTGTATGTATATATTGGAGTGCACAGGATGCCTTGTTTGTTCATTATATCTGCCAGTACCTCCCCTATCTGGTGGTCATATTTCCAGCAGCTCGATCATCTGAAACATATATACGTGCTTACAAACAGGCTGTAGAAGATTACTGTTGGGAAGAATTTTAGGGACAATTTAACCCAGTTGTCTTACTGTGAAGATGAAATACAGCTCCAAGTCTTAGCCATGGATTAGGGAAAAAAGTCTACAAATAGATAGTAATTACAAAAATTACATATTACTTTGTTAATTCACTTTGTAATTTTTTTTTTTTGAGGAGCTGTTATGTATGAGACTTCAGGGAGAGAGAGCAGTCTTTACTGGACTAGGGGCTGTCCTTACAACTTGTACCATGAGACCATAGATGTGTGTCATGAGACCAAAGATGAGGAATATCTGAGCAGTGTTTCTGGTAAATTCTTTGAAGATGATAGGGACTTGATCTTCTTCCTTCCCCAGTGTCTCCCATCTTTCAGGATATGAAGGTGCTCACCACAGGAAGATATGAAAGGAAGGACCACATTGTAGCAATCTGGGAACATTTACTGTAGGCAAATATTGTGATTAAAAGAAAATAAACTTTGAGGAACTATTTTTATTCCAACGTGAAGGCTAATTTTATGTTGATAACCATGAAAAAACATTTTTTCTACTTATTATTTTAAGGTAATGGTTAATTATGTAATGTTTTTGAAATCTTTCAAATATAAAGAGTATTTATGCCAAAAGAGTGAGCTTCAGTTCTCTGGAATATTTACTCCAAAGTCATCAAAATTTATTGAACACTTGCTGTAAATAACAACTTAACTCTAGGCTGTAAATAGGTAAGTTTGATGCTAGAGGAGGGGAAATTGATTGTCATTGTAAATAAGCCTGATGTTTAGCCATTACTTTTACAGCAAGGTTTTGTATACTGAGACACCTTTATTAAGGTGGTGGCTTTGTAAGGGGTCATGCATGGTAAGTGAGCTAGCTAGTGAGGGGAGATAAATGGCCCACATTAACATCTGTAATCTAGACAGCAGAAGAGGTCTGTGACTTTATTTGGTCCTAAGTATTACTCAGTATTATCCTAATTTTGTTCTTGGAGAAAACTTGGAATCAAGAGGTGAGGTAATTTACCCAAGATGACATGGCTGGCAAACTGCTAGACCTAAATCTGTATCTGGGATTCTTAAGCTCAAGACTGGTGCATCCCACCTAATGGAAGTGGCATTTGACTCTCCTATTGGCTAGGATTGTTAATTTATGCACACATGCATTCAGTCATTTATGAACCTATCTACCCAACAAATATTTGAAAAACCAACATAATGCCAAACTTGATAAGGTTAGAGGCAGATCTGAATGAATAGAAAATATGAATAAGATAATACAGAACAAAGGTACTTGATAAAATCATATAACTTCTTATTTTGTTTTAACCTACTAACTCAGGGCAGGTACTTTAAGATCATCCTTTTCATATAATGGAAGAATTTGTTTTTAAAAACATTGATTATTCATAAGAACAAAATTAAATCATTTGTAGTTAGAAAATTCATTTTTTAAAAATTGCATATTGGAGCTAAATTGATAATCTTGGTCCTGATGATGAAAACCTCCCCTTGCTCCACTTTTACAAGATGGTATCTTTCCCAATCCAGCCTCCTGGATAAGTTGTATGTGCAGCATTTACTGTAGCACCTTCCAGATTTCCAAGTAAATGGTGTATCAAATGATGTTTATTGCCTTATCAATTCTACATGAACATAATTCAGTCTAGATTAGTGAAATTTGTAGTAGAAATACTCCTCAAATGTGGTGGGGTTATGTCACTGTATACCTATGATAAGTTGAAAATCTCTTAAGTCAAAATGCGTTTAATATACCTAAACTACTATAGCTTGGTGACAGTACCTTATAGAGAAGTGGCGGTTTACCCTAATGATTATGTGGCTGAGGGGGAGCTGTGGCTGACTGTGCTGCCCAGTATCATAAGAGAGTTTTATACCACATGTTGCTAGACCAAGACAAGATCAAAATTCAAAATTCCAGGTACAGATCCTATGAAGTGTATCATTTTCACACCATTTTAAAGTCAAAAAATTGTAAGTTGAATCACTAAGTCATGGATCATCTGAATATACAGTAAGAGAACAAGACATAGTCTAACAGTGTATTCTGGAAAACACAGAACCTCATGTTAGAAAATCGGGGTTTAAATGTAGATTCTTTCACTTGTGGAATTGTGTAGGGTTCTAAATCTCTCGGGGGCCTGGATTTATTTAATAGTGCTTATGTCACATTGTTGCCAGAATTAAAAAATATGATGGATGTTAAATATGCTTTGCAAAGAGCGTTATAGTGTGTAATTGTATAAACATTTTTTCAGGATCTTCACCGTGATCATTGGTACTGTGTAATGTCAGGTGTCAAGTGCGGATAATTGGACTTTTGACATAGGCTCAGGCTGTAAGGGTAAGAGGTAAAATAGGGTTCTAGAGAGAGGTTGTTTTGAGAACAAAGGGGAAAGAGTGTCAACACTTGCCTTATTTTTGACTAGTCAGTGTTTACCTCTTCCAGTGGTTAGTACATGCCACCAGCATCCTATAGCTGTCTGCTTCCAGCCTCTGGAGTGGCCTGTGAGATGTTTCTCAGGGGTGCCAGAGGGCCCTTTCTTGGGTCCTCCTGGGTTTTTGGCTTTCTGCTTCCTTTTGGCTGCTTCCGCTCACTTGGTTGTCTGCTTCCAGTTCTCCCACCTCATCCCTCTTCCTCATCTCTGGGTCATATCCCCTGAGTCAGCGCACTTACCCTCTTTCCAGTACTCCCTCTGCAAACTGCAATCATCACACAACCAAACAGAGAAGAACATTTTAATGCTACGGGAAGATAGAGTGAAGAATGTGAAATGTTCAAGCAGAAAGAAGGGCAGAGTACACAGGTAGACAGCCTGGATGAAGGGCCTTGGCAGGAGGCCTTGTAGGCAGTTTTGGAGCGTGACCCACCTGAGTGTTTTTCAGCTCTCTTTCTGTGTTAGAAGCACATCACTTATGTGTCTTTGTGAAAGCAGGACAGTCAGTAGTGGATGAAAATCATTCCATTTCAATGCAAGTGACCACCAGGTGGGTCCTGAAAGCAATCTTTTCAGTGTCTACACTGGAGTCATGGGTGCAGCTGACCAGGCATTTCAAACTCCATTCCCCTGCACCCTCTGCTTTGTATGTTCTCAGTTCATTTCCTGAGAGCATCAGTTGCTGTCATTAGTGGGACTGTGCTTACAATGTAGGGGGCCTCTGGGAAAATATTAGAGAAAAGCAGAAAAGAGGAAGTCTGCAAAAAAATAAAAAATAAAACAACCCACATTTAGTAGGAACAAAAATGTATGACTCACAGGGACAAACACGGAGGCGGACAGCCCCTCACCATTTCTCTTTCAGTGCACAAAATGTTGTAAGGTAGGGTGCAGGATGTCTGAGGAACACCTGGCAGAGAGAACTGGAGGTCTGTTTTTAACATGTGGTTAGGTAGTGTGCAGACTATACAATGCATCCAGGATCCATAGGCCTGTCCCTGGGTTTGTCTTCTTGAAGTAGGATCTGAGTTATTTCAGCTAATCCCTCTTAATTGAATTTTACTCCTTTAAATAATGTTACAAAGACCAGGTCTGTGAACTCTGGTTCTAGTGATTTTCTTTTCCCTTTTCCTAAAATTTGTTCAGTGCTTTTAGTGTTCTTTGAGAAAATAATAGATGAGAAATTCCAGATTAGGCCATATACAAAGATACTATTAGGCTAGTGAGTCCTTTGGTTATAAGCTATCCTTCCCTGTGGCCTAGGAGAGGGTTTCTTATGTGCTTGTGCAGTGTTGTTCACAATTAAAATGTCTGTTTAAAAATCTCTGTCACGTTGCACTTTAATATTTGATTTTCTCTCTGTAAGGATTGCTTTGGTGCTATTGATTTTTTTGTTTCGTTTTAAATAATCCATTTTATGGATTATTTAACCAGCATCTGTCATGCAGTGGGACAAAGGACAGGGGCAAAGGAGGAGTAGCAGTAGCACCCCAAAAGCCTTACCTCTTCAGGACTGTGTGTTCTGTCTGAGCACTGCCTGCTGCTGAACTGCGTGCTCTGAGAGGTGCACAGAGGCCACGATGGATGGTGTGATCGCCTGCGAGGCTGACTCCCAGCTCTTGCTATGTGACTCCAGTAAGATCAGTCACCTCATTCACCCTCATGTTTGTTGCATAGTAATCAGGACATCAATAACAATAATAATCCTTTTCTCTATTCCTTGAAAGATTGTAGAAATTATTTAAAATTTGCTCTGAATTGTAAAAATTGTGTGTTAAAAATTATATATGTTTACGTACATGCATGCGTTTATATTGTATGTACACACATGCATTTGCTATTCACATTGAGGAGGAAATGAAGCACCTGAACTTGGGTTCTATTGGGGGACTTGAAATACCTATCACTTCCCTAGGTCTCCAGCATGGCACATGCCACCTTGTTCAGTCTTCATAGCTAGCCTTTAAGAAGGATTGCCCCCTCTCAGGGCATGGTGTCTAACATTTCCTCCCACTCAGAAATGTCTGATTTCTCTTTTTACTTCATCCCCCACATTTGATTTATACATCACCAGTTCTGTCAGCTCTTCTTTATTTCAAATTCATCCATGTCTGCACTTTTTTTTTTAATTGTCTCCATAGCTTTTCTTTTTCCTGAATGCCACGTAGTTGGAATCTTAGCATATAGAGCCTTTTGTGACTGGCTTCCTTTGCTTGGTAGTATGCATTCAAAGTTCTTCCATGTCTTTCCATAACCTTAAGGATCATGCTATAGTTTTTCGCTCTGGTTGGCTTTATAGCTCCAGTCTATTTAACAGGTTTCTCTTATCACATCTGTTGTATTTTCTTCATAGCACTTATTGCCATCTGATGTTTTCTTTGTTGCTCATTGCCTCTCTCACCCACTGGAAGGTAAATTCAGAGAGGGTAGAGTCTGGTCTGTCTTATTCTGGGCTGTTCTTTCCAGTACCTAGAACAGGAACTGCAGCATAGTAGGCTCAGCAAATGTTTGAAGAGTTGAATGCATGCATGGCTTGAATATTAATTCCCTTGAGCTTTACTCTTTCCTACATGGTTTTCAAGGTGACAGATTCTTTCATTCACTCTGCTGTAGATTTTGTTCAGAGGATGAAGCAGAAATTCATGTTAAGTCACCAAGTCTGGGAATTATTTCTTGTTCACCTTTGGCTTCTGAAGCTCTGTTGGTTACCTGCTGAATTTAATGGGCCTCCAGGCGAATGGCAGGATGGTAGCCTTGGTGAAATCAGTCACATTGTAAGAGAGAAAAGAGGCAGTAGAAAATGATTAAGGGAAAATAACAGAAAAGTATGATTTAACGTTTATTGAGTCACACAGTGCATTCAAAGCTGTGTATAACATAAAAGAGGAATTAGGAGGCAAGTCTGATATAAAGTGAGTGAGCACACACAAGCACACAAACGCCACCCAGAGGAAGGTATTGCTTCAGATGCCTTTGTTCATTGACCAAACTACAGCCTTATCAAAAAATATAGGCTAGTTCACGAGGGAGACGTACAGAGAGTGCTTATGGCCCAGTCATGCCCTGTGGGGCATAGAGAGACCCACAATTTCATGATTAGTTTTTAAAGGAACTTTCTCTCAGGCTAACAGACTTTCTAGGAAGGCCAAACTGAGTGAAGCTGAGTTAATGTTCTCATTAAAATGTTAAAGAGGCTTTATTCATGAACAAGCTGTAATTGCTTTATCCTTGTAAACTATAGAGGTATGTGATGATCTCTCTGGAGGCTTCCACCTAGTTTCTGTGTCAGAAGTAGCTTTAAGAAGGCCTGGCTGATCTAGAGATGGAGAAGTGGCTCTTTTAGGCATGTGGTGGAAGTGGTGGCCAGGGGCTATCCATTAGTCTGTTTTCGTTGTTTCGCAAGAGGTATTTGACTCTGTTGATCTTGAGTTTCCATTTGGAAATGGGAACATGGACACAAATTTTGTGGAAGGAAGTGTTTTCCTATTTTCTATCCTTTCAAAAAACTAGAGCTTATGAGATGAGAGTAGAGGAAATTCAGAGATGCTAAAGTGCTGGTGAAACTGAACAGAGTTGATCTAGAAAAGCTATTTCAAATGAATGGCAGAGGGAGAGGGCACTCAGAGAGCTGGCTTTAGGAGATAACAGATGTCCTCCCGACTCATTGCCAGCCCTCTGTGCTACAGTGCAAAAGCAGCTGTGGAACTTTAGGTAGTGAATGCAAACGGCAAATGTAACCATTTTTTTTCCTTTCTGGAAATGAATTATAATGATGTTTAGATAACACCAAAATTATGAAGTTGCTATTCTTTTTTTTTTTTTTTAAGAGAAACAACTTTATTTAGTTTTTCACATGTCCTTAGTTGCTCCAACACTTAGTTGTGTACGTGGTGCTGGGGTTTGAACCCAGGTCCTTGTGCTTGCCAGGTGTGCTTGCCAGCCACCGCTCCAGCCCCATGAAGTTGCTATTCTTATGGAAGCTATGCTGATGAAAACCTCAAAATAAAATTTAAGGAAAAAAAATTAAAACATACTACCTTTTCTCTAATTCCTTCTTATTAGAAAACCCTCTTTGTTGATTGGTTAAAAACAAAGTCTAGGTCTTGTGATATACAGATATATATAGTATCTAAGGATTACTCAAAAATAGTGTGGGGGAGGAAAAATATATTTCTTCCCACACTTCCTAGGTTGGTGGCTGAGGTCCCTCTAACAAACACAGCAGGAGAGAACATAGAAATTTACCTAAGCTTTACGTGGCAAGAAAGGCTTCATAAGGAAATAAAGACCTGAAGAGCTCATTAAACTTGTGTATTTTGATGCTGGGTGATGAAGTGTACAGTTCTGACGTGGACAAGGTGGGTTTGATCTGATAGTAACAAAGTGGGGAGCATCTAACAAGGCCTGTGTGCTCAGATTATTCTTGGCATCTCCGTCTTTGACTTCTTTCTTTTGCATGTACAGAGGGTTCCTCTTATTTGGAGAGTCTAAAGATCTGCTTCAGTGGAAGTCAGAAGATCTCTCCTAAGTTTCATGACCTACTTTAGTGGAGAAGGGTAGAGGACAACTCTGCTGGTTTATTTCTTTCTTTCTTTTTTTTTTTTTTTTCAAATGCAGGGTGCCGAATTTTGGGGTAGCATGTTCTAAACCCTATTAATACTTATTTTTTTCTTCCACTGGTGGATTTTAGATACTTGACCCTAAGTAAGATCCAGGTTAAAACACATATATCCTAGGGCTGTCAGTTTTCTCTTCGGAGGAGAGGGCAAAGCATTTGTTAAACTGGTTGCGGTGGTAGAGTAGTAGTGTTGCAGGTTAACCCAGGAGGTGTCTTCACTATGATAGATGAGGTAGGTTTTTAGAGTTTTTCTGGAAGGGTGATAATCCCAGTCCAATGATGTTAATGTTAAAAAAAAATCAAAACAAAATTCTGAGAGTTTTGAACATAAGCAAAATCCAATTTCTGGAACCTGTGATATATAATGAAATAGATTTTTAAAAAATTAAGAGAATCAAAGCAACATAAAATAAATTTCTACTCTGGCTTCTTCATTGACTGATTGACAAGGAGTGACTTGCAGTCCCTGTTTTGAGAAACTGCTGACCTGATCCCTAAATTCAAAGTGAATTCAGAGAGATGGGACTTCCTCAGGCTTTATCAGACTCAGCTCAACTGGTTATGGCTCCTCTTCCCTTTATCCAGGCAGAATTCCAACCCCTTTCCTGGCCTGTGGATTGAGTCCATTGGGGAGGTTTTTTCTTGCTTGCCTGGGAAATCTTGTTCTGCAATCAGGTTCTTACTTCCCAGTATGACTCAGAAGCCCCTGAAGGAGCATAATTGCGTGACAAGACATTCTGTGATAATGGGGTAGGTACAAGGTATCTTGGGAACCAACAGAAGGATTGACTAAGTTATTCTAGGGCACTGTGTTTTTTGAGAAGTTTTGTCTGCTTTTTAGACTTTTTTTCCATTTTATCATTTGTGGTTCTAATGTTAGTTGTCACATCCGACTGCTCAGTGTGCCTGCCCAAAGCATCTCCTTTTCACATTCTAGTGCTTGGAGACAAGTTACATCCCAGATTCCATGTTGACCTTAATGATTAGGTGACCACGTCAGAAACCTAGGGGAAATTTCAGAGTGCCTCAGTGTGTGATAGTATTTTCCTCCTGCTAGTCCATTCTGTTGTTTTAGACTTAGCATTGGTCAGTTGATTGTTCAGTTAACTCATTTATTTATCAGATATTTTGGAAATATATGCTAAATGCCAGGGGTCATAGACTATATCTAAGGACTGGGATAAAAAGGTGGCAAATCAGATTTACCAACAAAGATTTACTGATAACTCGTAGGTTGAATATGAAAGGCTGAAATACCTGAAGAAAGTCAAATAGCTTTTCTGCTATTGAAAGAATATCTGCGAGGTTGCCAGGTCACAGCCTGTTCCATGGAATTCTCCTTAAGTGTATTTGATGTGGGAAGTGGTACCAGACATTTTCTATATTACAGTAATCTCCATATATTTATTAAACTGTAACCTGTAAGGCTTCCTGATGGGGCATTAAATAAGGCTTTTTGTGTGTTGTGTTGTGTCTTTGTCAAGAAGCTCTCTGGTAACTCCTGCCTGTGTCATTCATCTGGCTTACAGTGGTAATGAAGCTTGTTTCAGTCATTCCAGGAGGGTTTATGGGATCTGTACAAAGAGGGATAAGACTAACTAAAGGATTGGTTTCGTGGTGGGTTGGAGGGAATGCACTTACGGAAAACAAGGGAGAGAATGAAACCCTTTGCCTACTGTGTTTTACATCTTTATTCCCTTTCAGCACAGCAGCTGAATACTACAGAATTGTTCTGTGTTTTTAAAACTGCTAAGAAAATGTTAGGTTGCTGCATTTTTAAAAACATCCTCCTAAATGACCCGGTGTAGATAGGAGAATCTGGGAGTTCCAAATATTGCACTGGAGCTATGGAGGAGTCCAGCAATCTTCTGTGGTTAAGCTCTGTGCCTGGGATGACTGGCTGTGTGTTAATAACAGATTCCACTCCAGAAGAGGCAAGGGAGTGAGGAGGGCAGGAAAACTGTGGGGATGTTAGTGGAGAAAGGGAACAGAGACTAAGGGAAAAGGACAGGAGCATGTTTGGTGCTCCTTCCTTTCCTCCCCTACTCCTCCTCACAAGAGTAGGGACAAAGAAGGGAAGGAGAGGGCTGAAATGGAGAAAGGAGAACACTTGAGGTCGAAAGGAGAAGGAAAATGAGTCAGAGAAATCATAAGAATAAGTGAGGGGAAGGAGACAGAATAAAGACTTATTTAAATGCAGGAAAAAGAGAGCAGCATGGAGAGGGGAGTGCACACTTAGGTCACACTGAGCGCCTTCAGTTGCTCCCAGTGGTGTGTCTACTGAAAACCCAGCGTTCCTTGCTGAAGATGTTTTCCTGTCTTCTATATTAACCTTAATGTGATTCTCTCTGTGGTCCCTGTTTTGCTGGTTGCAGTTTCATTGACACTCTGTGATCTCACGGCCAGTGTGGACGCACAGTTCTGTCATCCCTGTCCCCTTTGTGTGTGCAGCAGACTTCCCAGGTGGTGCTTCTTGCCTTTAATGTTTGTCATTCCTCCTTGTCTACCGGTGGAAGAGTTGGAGGGGAGGGGGAAGAAACTTCCTAGGGGCTTCCACGTTTATAGCATGTGCGTACAAATATCCAAAGCAGTTGAAAAAAAAGTCTGTAAAATTACAGTTCAGCTTTTTTATTTTATTATTTTTTTAAGCAAGGTAGTTGACTCTGTTGTTGCTGGTCTGGCTATTTGCCTTCACTAACCCAGTACCACACTTAGTGTAAGTGGGCTGCTTCTCAAAAGATCTTTCCTTATCCTTTAAGACTTTGCACAGAAAGCCTTCCCAGTGTGCTAGGTTCTGGGTCAGCTGCTTTCTAAGTGGACACCAGTGCCTTTCCTTACCCCTGGCTTCCTGTGAGGGCTCTTTCCTGTTAGAGCTACTGGCCACAGCACAATTTGTGTTTGTCTACTCTGGGGTCTTTGCACAGTATTTGTTATAATGGAGAACCTGTTTGTGGAATGAATA
This sequence comes from Aplodontia rufa, assembly GCA_004027875.1. Taxonomy (NCBI): domain Eukaryota; kingdom Metazoa; phylum Chordata; class Mammalia; order Rodentia; family Aplodontiidae; genus Aplodontia; species Aplodontia rufa. The sequence goes on from PVKS010028877.1 coordinate 14,535, forward strand.
TCTGTCATCAATGTCCACATGCTGTTCTTTTGACTATAAAATAAATTATTCTAGAATTGGCTGTTTTCAGCTATTTATTCATAATTGTACACGTTCTGGAAAAGAAAAAGGAGTTGTCCAGTAGTAAGAGGCTTCTGGAAAGTTTAGTAGAGCACTTGTCCTAGACTCACACAGCCATAATGAAGTGATTGTGATTCCATTAACTTCTAGATATCAGAAGATGGTCTTGATGTTTTGAGCACTCCATTAGTTGTGATCCTAGCAACCACGGGGCTGATGCATAGGGCACTTTAAAACCAGGCTTCTCAGACTTTAATGCACATAGGAACCATCTAAGGATCTTGTTAAAATGCAGATTCTGGTGCAGTAGGTCTCAGTTGGGTTCTCAGACTCTGTACTTTAAGCTCCGTGGTGAGGCTAATGACACTGTCCATGGAACACACTCTGTGTAACAAGGCTTTGAAATACTTCCCAGAAAATTAAGTTGGGATTTATTCTAATTTGGAAATATCCAGGTGTATTTTACAGTTTCTAGAACAACATATTTTTTCTGAACAAAAACGTAAATAGCTAACTCATTTCAACTTGGAAATTTACAAGAATTTCCCATACTTAAAAATGGTACATTTGGTACTGTTAAGCCCCCATAATTGCTTTTGGATGACACTTTGGCTTATTCTGTTCTAATTAACTTATAGCTTTATTTCTTTAGCCTTTCTCAGATTGGAAGGTTACTACTGTTGGGCCTAAGGTAGCTACCTTAGCAACAAGGACTGCTTTTAAAGCAGAAATATTCTATGGAAGATTGACTATTCAAAGACTGTGTTTATGATGAGACCTTCAGATTTATTGATTATTACCAGGTTAGCACCATGCAGAGACCTTCTGCAAGGGCATTCATTTGGAGTGGCTAGGAATGGAAAGGGCAATGTGCAGCTCGAATTCTGCAAGTAAAATCTTGCATCTGCTTACATGTGTTCAGTCAGCTCTCTGAAATTGATGTTTGAAGTTTCTTCTAACAAGATTGCCTTTGTTTTACAGGTCCTTTGCAGCCAGCATGATATCATATTTATAACATGTGGAGGAAAGCTCACCATGCTCAGGTAAAGGGATTGTGTGTGTGGCACAAATGGCAAGCAGGACTAATGGCAGGTTGTCACTGTATGTGAACTGATTTGACTTAATTATACCACTGACGTAATTCCTTACTCAAGTTATTGCTGTGCTTCAGAGACCTGTGGTGGAACATCTCGGTGAGGTAACAGGCATTTGGGGAACATCTGCAAAGTACCTACAACAGTGTCTCTGTTAAACAACCGCTAAGGAAATAAGAAATATCTTGCCAACTTCTACAGAGATAATGTAAAATAATTACTGTTGTTCATCTTTATTACCTTTTCAGAAATCTTTGTTCAAATTAGATAAATATGTGAATACTGAAGATTTCTAATTAATGTCTTATCTCTGTCCCCTTCATCCTTCTAAATTTCCTTTGCATTTTCTTTTAAAATAAATGCCTGTCTCACAACTTTGATTTTCCCCAAATAGGTTACCAAGATTAATTTTCCATTAACTTTTATTGCTTTCTAATCATCTTTTTAGAGGATTAAACAGTCCCTATTGGGTCAGCCTGCTCCTTAGGAGAGAAGCCATCTTTTTCTCTGATGGCCTTTATAAAGCTGATGTAGATAGCCAAAGCACCTGGAAATAGGCCTATACTAGATGGTCTCTTGCCCTTGGCAGTTTTGTTATTGGGCTTATTTCTTTTCTGAGCTGATCGGTATTAGTTTCTTCAGACTACCTTAACAAAGCACTACAAACTGGTTAGTAATAGAAATATGCTTTCTCATAGTTCTGGAGGCTAAAAGTCCAGAGTCAAGGTGTTGGTGGGTTGGTTCCCTCTCAGGGTTGTGAGGAGGAATCTGTTCCAGGCCAACCTTCTGGTCGTCTCAGGCATTTCTTGGCTTATAGATGGCATCTTTCCCTGTTGTTTACATCACTTTCTCTCTCTGTTTCTATCTCTATGTCCAAATTTTCCCTTTTTTTATAACAGTACCATTCATACTGGATTGAGATCTACTTTAATGACATAATCTTAACTTCATCATCTGCAAGCACCTTATTTCCAAGTAAAATCACATGTACATGTATTGGAGGTTAGGACTTCAGCATCTTTTAGGAACATTTAACTCAACTGTAACACTAAGAGGAAGGGACTTATTTCCTCTTGATATCCCCTTAAAAATCTGGCATAATGCTTGCTGCTGAAGATTTTTAAGCTTTTTATTAAGAAGTTGAGTTATTATACAATCATAAATGTGTATAAAATAATATGGTATGCATTTGCTCCTAAACCAGAGTTACCCCCCTATCACTCAACCCCAGTCTCTTGAGTCTTCCGTATTTTGCCTCTACAACTGATATAAATGTTTAGATTGGGAATTTTCCAGAATTAAATAATTGCATAAGTTTTATTTGGATTCTTGGGCCGGGGGCTAAAGAGCATGCTACACTGTTGATTGTCCCCTAGATCCCTACCTGTTCTCCCCTCCCCCAATCTTGTCCCTCCCCCCTACATGTCTATGGTTCCCCTAGATTATGTGTTGCTATGCCTTTACTGGGTCTAATACATGATTTTGACAACCTTTTTCCCAAGCCTGGGTTTTGCTTTAGCCTCCACAAAAGAGGGAGAACATTTGACCTTTGATTCTCTGGGTGAACATTTGTTGAATGTATGAAGTCCAAGTCCGCAATAGCTGTGGTCAGTAATTTGAAAAAGCAATGTGTATTTACTAAAGGTGGGCATGCATCATGTTAACTCTTACTATCTTCAGTGAAGTCTTAGTTCCAGGATAATCCAAATTAAGCAATGTTATAAATGGGGCAAGATTTTTCCTTTAAAAATGAGAGAGGTTCCTGGAAGTGCCACTGCTTGTTGTGGGCATAATGGCTTCAAGGTTACTTTGCAGAGCTGAAGCCCTGACTGCTTAAGCCTTGGCCCATGGTCCCAATGAGGTGGCTGCCATGAGCTCCATGGCTTCTGGTGGAGGTCTTCCTACTGATGATGAGCAGGACACTGGGCTGGAGAGGTAGCTCATGATGGCTGCATGGAAGGAACTGGATCCATTCAATGTCCTTCCTCCAAAGACAGCTTCAGGCACCAATGAAGACCCTAATTTAGTCCTGTCCATCACCAACAAAGGAATAGGGGGTTGCGTTTGTGAAGAGGATAACAATGCTGTCATCTGATTCTAGCTGCCCAAAGCTGAGACTCGGTGATGCCCAAACTGTGGAAACCACTACCAGATGGTGCCACCAGTTTGTCCCCTGAGTCCCTACCCTCACTAACTCAGATTGTTCTGTAAAGTTTCTTCTTTCCAACAAAGTATAGCCATTGCTTTGGCTTTTTCCCCAAAGGTAATAGAAAGTGGGTTAAAAACAATCCATCAATCCATCAGTAAAGCAAGCCCTCTATAGAAACAGTCCTGTCTTCTCTGCTGGCATCACAGGATGAACTGCTAATTTACATGAGTCTTTTATCAGTACATCAACATCTTTCCAGCTAATTCAGTGCCATTTAAATCATACTTAGCTGGGTTGTTCTTCCTTTCCAGCTGTATCACTTTGCACTTATTAAATTTAATGTTTTGTTCCTAAACTTTAATCTGTAAATGCTATCCTGAAACAGATCTGCCCTTGTAGCATCTTCTCCTTTTTCTATGCTGCTTCAGCTCAAAATTATTAGAAGTTATCTTTTGAGTGTTCAGATTTGGGTGTTGATAAAATATTGAGATACAGATCTCAGAGTAGTGCTTAAGTGGTCTGTTGTTTAGGGATGTTTATGTCCTATTGGGTTAGTGATTTCTGTCCCCATCTATGATTGCTTCCATGAAAGTATGATCTTTTTAATACCAAGAGGAAGCCTCCTGATGAGAGGAGGCAAAGGCCAGGGGAACATTTCTTCGTGGGAATGAGTGGACAGTTTAGGAGCCCTGTGAGTTCTTTTAAGCCTCTGAATTAGTGCTGTGTAGAGTTGGCAGGCCAACGTCTGGATATTGACTGTGGGTCAGACCCAGGCCTCCTTCAAGCCTCTGCTGCAGGAAGGTTGGAAACATTTATGTACAGGCTTTCCCAGCCCCACTGGAGCTTCTGTTCTTTCCAGGTGGGGCTGCGGGCTGTCCCAGAGCCAAGTGATAACATTGGCTCTGACAGCACTGGATTTATAAGATGATGATAGGCAGTAGAATGTGAAAGTGGAAATAAAGATTCATTTTGCCATTTTCTACACCGACATTAGCCCTTAGAAAATTGGTAAATCAAACGGAAAGTATTTATGGTGTGCATGATGCATGTCGGCGCAGTTCCACCAAATGCCACATCGCATGTATAACTTCCTCCCGGTGCCTCCACAGCTTTATTTCCCTTTCCATTTTATTCAAGACCTTACTACTGTCAATTAGAGGCCATCTATGGCTTTCCATGAGCACTTTACTTGTTTGGTTTGTGAGGATGTCTGTAGGGCTTCATTAGAATTAAAATAATTGAATTGTTTTGGTCACACTTTGATCAAATCAGGGTGACAGTGGGATTGTTCTCCATTGTAGTAGAGCTGGGTGAGCTTCTGGCAGTTAAAATAGCTGGCAGAGTATTCCACAATGTCTATTACTACATGATAAATCTTACTTAGATAACTAAATGTTTAGTGTGTACCTAATACTTCCCTTTAATTAAAAAGGAAATAACCCAGAAATAATACTTCAAGAATCCTAATCACCAAAAGCTTAGCTTACTATTGTTTGCCCGGTGTTTTTTCCTACTAGTATTTTGTACTACGTTAGCTTCACTAATTTTAGGTTTCTGAGAACTCAGACCTAAGACTTTCATGGAACTAATAATGATGGGTTCATTGTTACACTCTGATTTTAAACATTGGGAAATCATTTTTATATCCATTTATTTAAGAATGAAAGTGGTAGTTTAAAAAAATCTCTTTAAGATTGTATTAATAATGATAAGGAAAGTTTTAAAACAAATTCTAATCTGAATCAAGATCCTTTCAAACTTTCTTAGAAAATTTTTGCTATTCATTAAAACATGAATCTAAGTATTTGCTTTCTCTGTGTTATCCTGTCTCTGAGGACTGTTTCTTGGTTTCATTTAAAATCCATGAGTTTATGTTGAGTGATCCTGAGCTGAATATATGATGAAGAGGAGTAGTGGGCTCCTGGTAGGGGGCTCAGAAGCCTGGCATTCTCTTCCATCTGTTGCCACTACATTTATTTATCTGTCGAGTTTCTGTAATTCTTTTTTTTTTTGCTCTTCTTTTCCTTTTTATATATATGACTATCCTTTTTTTCAAGCTTTCATCTTTTTCTTTTGTTTATTAGTTCATTCATTTTTTTCATCAATTGACTTATTATCCTTCTCCTTCTCCCTCATGCCAAAAATTGCTCTGGAGAAGACGTCGAGTGTATTGTAATTTAGGTGGGAGACAGTCATGCAAGCATCATCACTGTGCTAGAGCCGTATACTGTTCATAACTTGCTTATAGGAAACAGAGCAACTAAACTGGCTTGAGGGAGTTAGGAAATGCTTCATAGGGAAGACTGTATTAGAAAGGAGATTGGAAAAAACAGAAGAGAGACTGTGAGGTGGATCAGCAAGGGGGAGAAAGATGATTCCAAAGGAGACGAGGTGAATTGCCAAGGAGGTCTGAGGGAGAAGGGTGTGTGTTTGTGTTTTTAGGATATTGCTGGAGCATACTGTGGAAGAGGGAAGTGAGGCTGGGTAAGGTTCTTTAGGAACATGGAAATCAGATACTGAAGGTCCTTTTGTACATCACTGAGCCTTCCTGAGCAACACTTGCTTTTAGTTCATCCTGCACATTGCAAGGAGAATGACTGAATTTAAGAAGTGCATATGTCCTGCCAAACTCTTCCTTTATGACACGTGCCCTGGTTTCATTGCTTCTAAAGGGAAATCAGGCATTTCCATCTTATTTAGGTCATTAAAAGATTTGTGCTGCTAGATTAGTTTGTTTTGCTTGTTACACATGATTTGCTACTTTTCTCTGTTTCCATTTTTCAAAATCCTCTCATCCTTCAAGACCAAGTTCATGTTCTTCATGAAAAGTTCTCATAAGTGATTTTACCCCTTGTGAACCTGGAAAAACTTTCAATGGACTCCCTCATATCACAGTTTTCACCTGCCTCTTTTTGTCACGTTATTTTTATAACACTTTCACATTGAAAGGAAGGGCTGCATATCGTTTTTGTAGCCCATCTATGCTGAAAGTGCGGCTTCTCATGTGTAGCAGATACTGCATTGGCATTTGTTTAAAGAACGGAGGGAAACAGTTCCTGTAATTTGTAAGGCTGTTACAGAGGTGGAACTGTGGGGTTGATTAATTGTCATGTGGAAAAGGCAGTGGTTAATGTAACATGCAGATGAAACGTGTGGGGTAGAAAAATTGTCAGTGAAGGTAGAAGGATTTTATTAAACAAAAGGCAGATATAAATACAGAAAAGAGGTCCAATTTAAGGGAAAATGCATAGAACTACTACTCTCAGGTTTAGGTATGGGAAGAAGATGCTTAGAAAGCCACTGAGCTTCATGTGATTATCTTTGACAGCTGGTGATAAATGATCCAACAGGTAAAAGCACCTATATTGCATTAAGATGCTCTGCATCATTATACAAAATGATCTCTGGAAAATATGATTCAATTTAAGACTTCTCAGTTACAGATCTGGAGACAATCACAAATTCAGAAACATATTTATGAAACTCTGTTGCCACTGAACGCAAAAGACCATAATCCTATTACTTGTGCTTTTGAAAAGGGTAAACATGAGTAACTGGAAAGAGATATTGATTAAAGAAGTAATATGAACAGGAATAATGGAATTAAAGTAATTGAGGCAATATTGGGCCTAATGGACCTTGTTCTCTTAATGCCTTCCTTCTGCTTTTGTATTGAGTTGGCTCGATTGGACTGTGTGCACTGAAAGAGAAGGACATGATGAAAGAATTAGTATTGCTGTCTATAAAGAAATCAATCTGTTGTTCTTAAGGAAGAGCATCAATCAGTGTGTGAAATCAATTAAGTGGAATTTTTTACATTTGACTTAAAATGAAACGGATGATGAGACAAGACTTTGTGCCTTGCTCCTAGTAGATACTCAGTAAGAGCTTCTGGAATAGAAAATTAAAGGATATTAGGGATTTAGCTTAAAAAGTACATCAGCGTATGTCCTTTTGTTAGTACTAATTCCATTCTTTCCCATTCTTTTTCTTGACTGCCTGTATCTACAGTACTGTAAATGTAGGTTGCTCAATTTCATTGATTCTCTCTCTGCAGTGAGTTCTCTCATATTCCTGCTGCTGGACAGACCAGGTCATTTTTGTGTGACCTTGGAGCTCTGGATTATTTAGTGTCTTAACTGGTTCCCTCCCACCCTCCCTCCCTCCCTTTCTTTCTTTCATGTGTTTCTTGTTTTATTTATTTTTGTAATCAAAGCTTCTGCCCTGTACAACCATTAGCAGATTTTAATTTTTAAAATAACAATTTGATAACAGAACTTCCTATTCAGAAAACTTCAGTGTTTCCTTTTTGTCTACCAAGTTATAGGCTCATTGTACTTTGGATTTCATTTCCTACTGTATAACTTTGAAGAGTTTCTACGTTCATACTTCTGCTACCTGTTCACACTTACCCTCCTCAAGACTGCACCCAGACCCTGTAGGGAAAACAGATCTGTCTCTTCATGGTATCATTTTACCTTTGAATATATGCAATGTTCTACTTGGAATCCTTCTTCCCATATCTTTATTTGTCCAACTAAAATCAATTCGGCTTCAGGTAATAGTGATTTTTTTAAATCAAAAGCTGTGTTATAGGGAAAGTTACTTCAGTGGGATAAATAGGGTTAGGGCATGGAGAGTTTCAGGTGCACAATACCAAAGTTGTTTTACCTGCAGTTATTTTAGTAATGTGTTTTTGATCTCTATAAATGTATAACTTTAAAACTTGAACCTCACTACAAAATGCATTTTACTATATCTCTTTTCATAAGATTTTAGTGAGCTCAAGTAAAATGATTTCTAGATCTTAATGATCCATTGTTATAAGAAATGAAATAAAAACACTTAAGGGAGAAGAGCCTTTATTATCTTATGCCAAGTGCCCGAGTGCGCATGAAAGAAATCTTATCCCTGGTTGACCACTGTGTGTGCTACGTATTATACAACATTTGTGGAGAAGTATCTGTGACATTTATTTTTCAAACATGCATGTTTTCCTGCATAGAGTTTCCTTTGACCATTCCACTTTCTTGCCTGGTCATTTTCTCCTTCTGAATACCTCACCTCTTTTAGGTTACTTATCAGCACAAAAACTTCTTTACTAGTTAACCTTTTGAGGACTTTTAGTCTGTATTGAAATTGGGACATGTTTTTATTTCCCCTGATGTACAATGTGTGAAACACACATTGTTAGTGCAATGAGATGTACTAGTGTATATGAACAGGCAGTTATTAAATTCAGTTTCACCTAAATCCTCAAATTGCTGTTTACCTCACTTCTTCCTCCTGAACATTTGGGCTTAGCTCAATGTCAAAAAACCAAAATTGAGTAATTCCTATATCAATGTCAGTGCAAAAGGATGAAGAATGATCATCAAGTTTCAGGTTACAGATGAACACATATGTTAGTTCCTGACCCTTCCAAAACTATGAAAATGACAGTTTTTTTTTTAAGGCACCTACCTATAAGAACAATGAAATGAATCCACAGCCATAGGCTTGCTTTTTCTTTTCTTTTTTTATTTTAAAGAGAGAATCAATTTTATTATTTTTTGTCAGGTTTTTGTTTCTTCAACACCTAACTGTGTATGTGCTGCTGAGGTTTGAACCTGGGTTCTTAACCATGACAGGCAAGTGCTCCAACTGTTGAGCCACCATGCCAGCCCTGCTTTATTTTTTTCCCTGAAAAGAGAAAGTGAGTGTGTGAATTTCATTTCATTTTATTTTTATCTGTTTTTCCCTGACACTTGGTAGTATATGTGGTGCTGGGGTTCAATCCTGGGTCTTTGTGCATGTCAGGCAAACACTCTACCACTAAGCTACCTCTCCAGCCCAATCATAGGCTTTTTTGTTTTTGAAAGTACAGGTTCAATTTTTATTATAGTTTGTTATATTTAAATTATAAACATCTGATATTGGGCAGGATGTTTAATTCCTACTTTTAATTTTTCATTTTTAATTCATTAGAATTAACATAGTTGAATTAAGTATTCATCAATACAGCACTATAAGGATGTTAAACACAACTTGGTGAAGAAGAATTTGTTTTAAAGAATGGAAACTTTTTAAAAAATTTGTTTAACATAGTTTTACATATTGGAGGGAATTGTTACATATTCATGCACCCATGGATATTGATAAAGTAAGTTAAGGCTGATCCTAGTCCAGGATCTCACCCCTTCAACCATTCCCTGCTCCATGTCCCCTTTCCATTACCTCCATGTTATAGACTGAAATAAGTATATACATGTGTATTAATTTTTGAATTTTCTGATCATCTCTGTCCGCCTGTGTATAGTTGGGTTTCTCATAGGAGTTGAGAGTTCCCAGTTACATTGATAATTCCCTTGTCCCTCTCTCCCTTCTACCCCCACCTTCATAGATATGGTTACCTCAGCTTATATGAAAATTTCAACTATGGTAAGTTTATTACTTAAACTTAGTGAACTTTCGTCTTGTCTTAGGTTTTACCCTAGCCACCACATATGAGAGAAAACATTTGGCCCTTATGTCTCTGTGTTTGGGATACCTGACTTAGCATATTTTTTTTCCATCTCCATCTATGTGGCTACAAATGCCATGATATCATTCTCACTAATAGCAGAGTAAAACTCCATTGTATATGTATACCACAGTTTTTGAATCCACTCGTCCATCAAGGGGCATCTGGGTTGGTTCCATAGTTTAGCTGTTGTAAATTGAGCTGCTATAAACATTGATGTAGCTGTGTCTCTGTGGTATGCCAATTCTAGCTCTTTTGGGATAATATCAAGGAGTAGGATAACGAACATTGTCGTGAGGTGTTTCCAACTCTAGTTTTTTTGAGGAGTCTATACACGTCTTTCCAGGGTAGCTGTACAAGTTTGCAGTCCCATCAATTGTGTATTAGTGTTCCTTTCTTCCCACAACCCCTCCAGCATCTGTTATTGTTTATATTCTTCATTTTTGCCACTCTGACTGCAGTGAGGTGGAATCTTAGTGAAGTTGTGATTTGTATTTCTGATTGCTAGTTATGTAGAACATTTTCTCATTTATTTATTGGCTTTTTGGACTTCCTGTATTGAAAAGTTTCTGTTTAGTTCCTTCTCCCATTTATTGATTGGATTATTTGTGGTTTTGGTGTTCAGGTTTTTGAGTTCTTTGGGTATCCTGGATATTAGCTCTCTGTCTTAGATATAGCAGGAAAAATTTTTCTCCCATTCTGTAGGTTCTCTCTTGACACTCTTGACCACTTCTTTAGCTGTGCAGAAGCTTTTCAGTGTAGTGGCATCATCCCACTCATTAATTCTTGTGCTATGGGAGTCTTGTTTAGGAAGGAGGTGCCTATACTGATGTGGAGTGTTGATCCTATTTTTTTCTTCTAGCAGTTATATAGTTGCTGATTTAATTTCTAAGTCTTTAATCCATTTTGATTTTTTTTTTGCGCAAGGTGAGAGATAAGAATTTAATTTCAGTTGTCTGCATATTGCTGTCCAGTTTGTCCAGCACCATTTGTTGAACAGGCTGTCTTTCCCCAACACTATACCTTTGCCCCCTTTGTCAAATATCAGGTGGTTGAAGATTTGTGGGTTTGTCTTCGTATCTTCTAGTCTGTTCCATTGATCTTCATGTCTGTTTTGATACCAGTACCACACTGTTTTTATTACTATAGCCCTATAATATAATTTCAGGTCAGGTATTGTGACATCTCCTGCTTCCTCTTTCTTGATTAGTATTGTTTTAGCTATTCTGGGTTTCCTGTTATTCCAAATGAATTGGAGAATTGTTTTTTCTGTATCAATGAATAATGTCATTGGTATCTTGATGGGGATTGCACTGAATCTGTACAGGGCTTTTGGCAGAATTGCCTTTTTAATTATATTGATTCTTCCTAACCAAGAACATGGAACCAACATAGGCGTTTAGAAGCTATAATACATATGGATGAGTGTTAACTTACTTAGAAGCCTGAGAAAGTAGAGTTTAACTCTGGCACAGGAGAAAGGAAAAAGTAATCCAGTTTGAACTGATGAACTCAGCAAAAGCTCAGGAAGAAGAACCTCTGGAAGTGAAGGTTAAGAGCAGGAGTATTCATTCAAAGTTCTGATCTGGGGTTGGAG
>PVKS010028878.1:0-25930 GCA_004027875.1 Aplodontia rufa
ATTTCTTTTTTATTTTGCAATAGGATATCTTACTAAGTTGCCCAGGCTCTCCTTGAACTTACACTCCTCCTAACTTAGTCTCCCAAGTAGTTAGGGTTACAGATACATGCCACCATGTCCATCCTCTATTCCACTTTTTCTAAACTGAAATGCGTACATATTTATTCTCCATATTTTCACAAGCATTGCCCTTTTGCCCTTATTCAGAGAACTTTTATTTGACAATTAATTTTATAGGCTAAAACTTGTCAAATATATTGTCTCCATTTATTAATAACTGCGTATTTTGAAGAAAAAGCCATCAAGATTTTAAGGGCCTTATCACAAAATAACATAATACATGTGAGATCACATATGCAGATATACAAAGTAGTTCCCCAAAGGCTCCAATTTTTCTAAATTCCAATTAGTGGTGGACTAAAAGGACATACAGCCAGGCAGAACTATCTTTCTGAATTCAGCATCAACTCTGTCACCAAGATCTTAGTTCTGTCACTCTGTGCATATATTTTTTAAAAATGTAAATACTAACAACTAAAGCTTCTATTTTGATTGGCAGAGTACTGCAGTTTGCTGAACAATTATGATTATTTTTGTGTATGTACAACTAATTTCACATACATTTCTGCCCCATATTTTTCTAATTTAGCAGGATCACTGCTATTACTATAATGCTGTACCCTACCAAATTCTGGATTTGCATTAGCACTACAAAAACAAACCATTTATCTTGAATGGTAAACTTCTGAACTGTATTTAAACCCACACTGAAATAAAATATTTCTAAGACAACACAATGAGCTTAAAAGCTTTACTTCATGAATTTGATGTTTTAGGAAAACTGAACCACTATTTGCATTAACTTAACTGTTTCTTTGTCTGGAGCATATGATGTCACAGATATAAAACAGACATCAGTTATCTGTTTGCAAATTTCTCCCTTTGCTAATGGAGTCTACACTTTGGCAGTAATTCATTTTTTGCACATGCACAAGAGAACTTAGTTGAAAAATGAGAGAAATTAATTTAGAACCACAAAGTCATACTTCAGAGTGTGATAAGGTAAACACACTTTCTGCAGCTGTACGTGTTAAACTGTCTCAGACATAATCTTCTTAGAATTACTCTTTTAAAGTAGATGTACAAAATATGTTGATAGTTCTTCAATAAATTTTTATCTCCTGTGTTTAATTGATCAGAGATATCACCATGGCTTCAATGGTAAGTGGAATATTCTTTTCTTTTTCTTTGTTCTGTTTTTCCTGAGAATACATATTCACCATTGATTTTCTTGATTAAAATTCAGTTCTTAATTTTACATTAAATGTGTTATTTAGAAGCTCAATGCTGAGAGAAAATGGGAGACAGGGCGAGGAATACCAAAATCCCACTCCTCTGCAAAAGTAATGAAAAAGCTGTCAAAAACAATCAGAATCAACTTTAGGGCAATACTGAAAACTAAACAAAAGATTGTGGCAACACCGGAGTACTTATTCAAGAAAAAGAGCTGAATCTCAGCAGGAATAGTGAGCTTTGTGTTCTCTTAACTTACCCAGGTCCCATCCTCCACTCCCCAGACCAAGGGTAGACTTAAGTATAACAGCCTGCATTCCCCGTATGTTGCCAGTGGAGGAAAGCAAAGAGCAGACATCATTTACACATTGTCCTCAGCTATCTGTTTTCTGGCCCCCTGGTAGACAGCTCATCTTTATTGATCTGACTGAAACTCCTCCTTTCTCCTAAAGTTGCTATGGGGGTAATGACTCTTTATCAAAAACATTTATTGAAAATTTAGCATGATATTCTTCTTTTCCATCTATTTACTGGCAAATGCCATAAGAATTTAATTCTTTTTTATGACTTAGTAGAACTCCACTGTATTAGTCAAACTCAGAAACTCAAAGGTCAAATGTTTTCTCTCATATGCAGAAGCTAGAGTAAAATAAAGCAAAGGGGGAGAAGGATAACATGAAGAACCAATAAAATATATATCAATATGTGGGTGAAAGGAAGTCTAATAGAGTAGAGGAAGGAGAACAGGATAGGGAAGGGAGGACAGAAGGGAAAGGGGGCATGGATCAGGAACTAAAATTGATTTCCATGCACGTATGAGTTTATGGGGATGAACCCAATGACTACGTATAAATATAAAGCTCTAATTAAAAAATAAAAACCACATTTATGGACAAATGTTTTAGTCCCTCTGTCTGATAAAAAAAAAATAACACTTGGAGCAAATAATAGATGAACCAAAATCCTTGGGAGAAAAGTCTTGGGAACAAGATGTTGTAAGGGAAGGTGTATTCCTAGGAGTCTAAATATTACATGTTTACACACGTGCTTTTGTCAGTTTTTCGCTGCCATGACCCAAGGACCTGATAAAAACAATTTTAGGAGGAAAAGGTTTATTTAGGGGCTCACAGTTTCAGAGGCCGATGCCCAGAGAAGCCTAGCTCCATTTCTCAGGGCTCTAGATGAGGTCTAGATAGCATAGTGGCAGGCATGACTCCAGAGAGCAGGGAGCTCAGGTCATCACATTGGGAAGCAGAGCAGAAAGAGAAACTCCATGCCAGACACAGAATATATACCCCAAAGGCACACACCCAGTGACCCACCTCCTCCAGCCAAGGAGGTAACTTGTTGACTAGGTCAAGGCTTTCACTACCAATCATTTCACCTCAACCTTCACGAATTGTCACACATGAGCTTTGAGGGGACACCTCACATTCAAACCATAACACCATGGCTGTGTACATGCTTAGGAATGATCTGAAGGACCCTAAAACTCTTGTCTGACCTTGAAGCTCGGTAGAAGTCAGAATTACAGGCTAAGGTAGAGTCACCATCTTCCTGGCTGCGTGTTGAAGGCATCTTCTGACACACACAGCCCTTCTGCAAAGACTGAGAGGGCTTTTTGGGTTTTGTTTTGCTTCCAGGAATTAAATGTAGCCTCCATCTTAATCTTAATCATTATCTAAACACTAAGCTAAGGTTATGTAGGGACCTTGAGTAGCCAAAACAATTAAGAAAAAGAAAAGTAAATTGGAGCAAAATCACTTCCTGATTTCAGAACTTAGCACAAGTTTAAAGTAATCAAAATAATGTACTACTGGCATAACGACAGATATGTAGGTCAATGGAATAAAAGTGAGAGCCCAGCAATAGATTCACACAACTGTAATCCATTTATTTTTTACAAGGATGCCAAGACCATTCACTGAGGAAATAGTCCTTTCACTAACAATAGTCTTTCTAAGAAATGATACCAGAATAACTGGATATCCACATGGAAAAGAATGAATCTGGATACTTACCTCACACCAAACAATCTAATCAATAAATGGGCCAGAGAGCTAAACAGAAATTTCTCAACAGAGAAATTGAGCAAGCCAATGAGCACATGAGAAAGTGTTCTAAATCGCTAGTAATCAGAGAAATTCAAGTCAAAACTACATTAAGATTTCACCTCACTCCAGTCAGACTGGCAAAGATTAAGAATACAAACAGTAAACAATACCAGAGGGCTTGTGGGGAGATAGGAACACTAGCATACTATTGGTAGAACTGCAGACTGATATAGTCACTCTGGAAAGCAATGTGGAGACTTCTCAAAAATATGAGGGATGGATCCACTGTACAACCCAGCTACTCCTTTTCTGGGTATTTTCCCAGAGGAAGTAGAAGCAGCACTTTACAGTGACACAACAAAAATAAATGTTCATAGCAGCTCAATTTACAATAGCTAAATTATGGAAACAACCCAGATGCCCCTCACTGGATGAATGGATCCCAAAACTGTTACACACACACACACACACACACCAGAATTCTACTCAGCAATTAGAAACAACAATATTGCAGCCTTTGTAGGTAAATTTATGGCAATGGAAGAAATCATGCTGAGCAAAGTTAGCCAAACCCAGAGATTCAAGAGTCGAATGTTTTCCCAAATTTGTGGAGGCTAGAACTAAACCCAGGCTTAGGTGAAAGGTTGTGAAACTCATGTATTAGACTCAGCAAAGATATAGCAACACATAATCTAGGGGAACCATAGAGAGGGAGGGGAGAGGGCGAGAGAGGAGAAAAGGAGCAGAAAGAAGGGTAGAGGGAGGAAGGATAGGGAGGGATCTAGGGAGACAATCAACAATCTTATACTTTACTCCCTCAAGAAGTCAAATTAGATCTCAAAAGGAACTTCTCTCCAGTGGAAGTCCAGAAAGCCCATAAATATATGAGAAAATGCTCCACATCATTAGTTATAAGGGAAATGCAAATCGAAACTTCAATGACATACCACCTCACACCTGTTAGAGTGGCAAAAATGAAGAATACAAACAACGACAGATGCGACAGATGCTAGAGGGTCTGTGGGAGAAGAAGAACACTGTCACACTGCTGGTGGGACCGCAAACTGGTTCAGCCCCTATGGAAAGCAGCGTGGAGAACCCTCAAAAAATTAAGGATGGAACCACCTTACGACCCAGCTATCCCACTCCTGGGTATTTTCCCAAAAGAGTTAGAATCAGTGTATTATAGTGATGTGGCTTCATCAATGTTTATAGCAGCTCAATTTACTATAGCTAGATTATGGAACCAACCCAGATGCCCCTCACTTGACAAGTGGATACAAAAACTTTGGTACATATGTACAATGGAATACTACTCAGCCATTAGAGAAGATGATATTATGGCTTTTGATATCAAATGGACAGAAATGGAAAGAATTATGCTAAGTGAAGTATCTCAATCTCAGAGACTCAAGGGCCGAATGGTTTCTCTCATCTGTGGAAGCTAGAATACATGGGGAAGCAGTAGGTTAGACGGCTAAACTAATAATAACCTCAAATTGTATGATTGTCAGCATAATAGGGACGGCTAAACTAATAATAACCTCAAATTGTATGATTGTCAGCATAATAGGGGGATGGCTCCCTAGGATACTTGGAGGCGTAGGGAGGGGGAGAGGTTGTGGGAGGGTATTTGAAGATCTCCTAGGATACTGGAGAGTGGGAATATAGGGGAACCATCTCTGAAGCAGATGTTATTCCTCCATGAGATACCCATTTAACACAAGAGTTCTTCTGGGAGAAACTGCAACAGGTGAAACCCAAGGTGGTCATCCATGTTTTGGCATTACCCCTGGATAACTATGTATATACACATTGGTTATTGATGATTTGATAATGTTTCCCTCTCATTTGTATCTCTATATACTCTTAATAAAAAAAAATTTTTTTAAAAAGAAGCCAAATTATACTTATGCAATCATTTAACTCTGGAAGATTCACAATCATGTGAATATACATACAGATGTATATCTATATGGACATTTATAGCTGTTATAGGGGAAAACAGAAATCAAGAGACTGGGATATGGGTGATGATTGAGTGACTCTGGATTTGGATCAAATGCGTAACTCATTGTTACTTTATATGCATATATGATTGCACAATAACTCAACTCCTTAATTTTAAAATTTTTTAAAAAATTAAATGCATTTATACTGCCAGGGACATTATCAAAAGAGTGAAATCCATGGAGTGGGAGAAAATATGTGCAAATCACATATCTGATAAGGATCTAATATCCAGACATTCAATGAAGATTTTATGATGCAATAATAAAAAAATCATTCAGTTAAAAAATGAGCAAGGGATTCGAATAAACATGTCTTCAAAAAAGATACATAAATATGCACATGAGAATATTTTTAGCATTGTTAGTCATTAGGTACTATAATCAAAGCCAAAATGAAACAATACTTCATGGCTACTAGATTGGCTATAATTATTAAATAGACAAACATTAACAAGCGTTGGCAAGAATGCCAAGAAGTTGGAACCCTCAATATTCCTGGTAAGAATGTAAAGTGGTACAGCCACTTTGGAAAACAGTTGGGCAGTTCCTCAAAAATTTAGATATAGTTATCCTACAACTAAGTAATTCTATTCCTAGGTATATATGCAAGAGAATGGAAAATATGCATATAGCAAATAACTACACACAAATGCTCTTAGCTGAATTATTCATAATAATCAAAAAGTGGAAACAATATAATTGCCCATTAACTGATGAATGGGTAATGGTATAACCACAGAAGGAAATATTAGTCAACTGTAGTGAGGAATGAAGTATGGATACCTGCTACAACATGGATGACTCTTGAAAATGTTATGCTAAGTGAAAGAAACCAAATACAAAAGACCACATATTTTATGCTTCCATTCATTTAGAACATAGGCACATCCATGAAGACAGAAACTAGATTGCTGGTTGCCAGAGGACAGGGGAAAGGGAAATTGGGAGTGACTGCTGACATGTCCAAGGCTAATTTCAGGTATGATAGAAATGTTCTGGAATTAGACAGTCATGACAGCGACACAACATTGTGCATATATTAAAAACCCTAAGTTATATACTTCAAACTGGTGAAAATGGTCATTTTAACACACTTTATGCTGATGACAGATTTTTTTGCAAAAAAATTAGCAAATAACAAAATAAATCTATGTTTCTGTGAACCATATGGATACAGGAGAGAATAAACAATTGCAACAAAAGCATTCCAACAATCTTCTGAGTCCTACAGCAGGACTATCCAACCAGCTTTCCAGAAATATTCCACCATCAAAGATATAATTTACCAAATTTTCCACCACTGGCCATCACGTCAGGGGTCCTTGAGGTCTTGCTCCTTGCTCCTAGAGATACTCACACAATTGGCTGGTACATTGAGTGTCCAGCAGAAGCAACTGTGTCAATATCTTCTGCAACCTGAACTGCCGGGGGCAAACTGTTGTTCAGTACTCATGTTTCCAAGCATTTGCTTTTTCCAGCGAGTGTCCTGCCCACTCTCCTTGGGAGTCAAATGTTAGTTAACACTACATCTTGAAAAAGGTCAGGGGGAGAAAGACTGATCACCAATGATCATCTTCATATTTAACTACATGTTCAAATGAGAACTCTGTTCAGTGCATGTGTACCCCCATCATGGCAGGACAGGACCAGCAAACCCATCCTGCCTTATAGTATTGACATTGTTAATAATAGGATTTTGTCTTAAAATTGGGTGAAATGCTAAATAAGAATGGATGCTAGGAAAAGAGGTAAATCTGGACTATCCCAGTCAAATTAGGACCTATGTCTTGTTGGTTCTTATGCAAGTCATTTTACAGGATAACTGTCAAGTGCCTGGCATAGAAATTAAGTTCTATAGGGGTCAGAGGTGAAGATCATGTCTGTCCTCCAAGGCTCATGTTTGTGTTGTAATGATATCATTTAATGTGAGCTCTAGAAACAGGGAGAAATTTGGGACAACAGAAAAGGGATGAAAGAGCAAAAGGTGTGTTTAGAAGAGAACAAAAATTCCCATTGGAGTTCATCTGCGACTGAACATTTACATAAGAAATGCTTTAATTTAATTATACATATTTCCCATATATAAACTATGCCTAACTACTGCTCATACTATGTAACTTTGATCATAGTACCTGTTTTTCATAATGATAAGGTGAAGAAGAAAATGAACAGGAAAAAGAAGAATTAAACAGTTTGCAAAGCAGGGTTGCTTTTTCCATCTTCTAGTAAACATGTGAAGTCCTGCAAAATATTTATATGATTAACCATCATTAGTATGGATAGTTTTATAACTCTTGTTAAAACATAGAGACTTATTTTTTAAATCTCATATTTAATCAACAATTTCAGTCCCGGAAGCATAATAATGAGAAGCTCAGACTGAGTTTGTGCACTTTCCCACCACACCCAAGTTGACCATACTGAGCAGTGATTCCATTCCAGAAAGCACCTAGAAACCAGGGCCTTTTAGCCCCTTCCTTCCTGAAGATTTTTCAAGAGCTTTTGCTGCCACAGAGACAAGAAGTAGTTGTTATGTTTAACAAATGCATTTGATTAACTTTTCAGTCTACAATCTGAAAGTCCTAACTACTGTAATTTGACATTTCCTAAGTTTTACCAGAAACAAGTATGAACAACCTATTTTCATAATTTGTGTAGATATAATTCAGTTTCCAGAATGAGAATACTCACATAGAGTTTAACATAGATACACTTTAATTTACATGGTTCTTTGTGTTAGTTTTCTATTATTGTAACAAACTACCTGCGATAATCAAGGGAAGGTTTATCTTGGCTCAGGTTTGCATGTTTCAGTCCATGGTTAGTTGGCTCTGTTGCTTTTGGGTCTGTGACAAGACAGTATATTATAGCATGTGGTGGTGCAAAGCTGCTCCTCTCATGGCCAGAAAGTAAAAAAGAGACAGGAAGGGGCCTTCAAAATCATATGCTTAATGTCCTAAGACAGTCACTAGGCTCTACCTCTTAATGTTTCCATACCTTCCAATAGCACCACATGGGGACCATACCTTGAACACATGGGCCTTTGGGGGACATTTCAGAGTCAAAGTACAGCAGTCCTCTAAGCTTTCCCGTGTCCCAGTCATAGGGTCGTTGCTCTTTGAGAAGAATAGTTTCCTGGAGTGATGAATGTGTTTACATAGCAAACGTCACAATTAGTGGAAAAAATAAATTAAACATAAAGATATTTTCTGTTTATATTTTTATTGGTTGTTTTTATTCCCTGCTGCAGGGAATTATTACAGATCCAAAACTTACATTTTTTACCTACTGTTCAGCTGACAGATTTTCATGGAAATTATAAATCATTAGAAGATACCGTTAGAATATGGTATGAGGGGCTGGGGCTGGGGCGGTGGCTCGGTGGTTACGGCACTTGCCCAGCGTGCACGAGTACACAAGCACCACCAGCACCACATACACAACGAAGTCTCAGAGCAATGAAGGCCACATGAAAAACTAAATAAAAATTGTTTCTCTCTCTCTCTCCCTCTCTCACTGTCCCTCTTTCTTTAAAAAAAAAAAAAGAATACGGAATGAGCTTCATAATTTGAAAATCTAAGCTGAAATCAGTATTTTAAAATTACTAGACACCAATATGAAGTTTTTCAAATGTGAAAAAAATAGAGGGACTATATACTATGTCAGACCACCTTGGAACACTTACACAAGCCATTTCTGAGGGAGAAAAATTCTAATAAATCAATTGTTTTCCTTGAATCAGAACATGAAATAGAGATAAGACTGTGATGTTTCCTTTCAGAAAAATTTAGATGTGTCTGTGATGAAACTAAAAATTGAAAAGATAAATGTTCCTCTTAAATATTAGAAATTATCTACATAAAACAATTTAGAAATGGTACAGTTCCTTGGTCACCTGGGACTCAGGTGACACTCCCACTTGGGTAGCAAGGGTAGCTGGCCAGAGGGAAGCAAAGACTCATCAGCTTAGAGAAACTTAGTTTGTTGTGCTTTACAAAAGAAAACATTTTAATTTAAAAATTAGTTCTATGAGGAAAGCTAATGAGAAGTTGAGCAGTTTCTCCCACAAGAAGAGAGAATGGCTGTTTTTAAGATGAGGACTTTTTCTTCTCAAAGATCAGCCATCTGGGAAACTGAAATTATGCACACGGTCAGGGCCCCGCTGCTGTGGGCTGAGTTACCCAGCAGACTGCCAGTTCCAAGCCGAGTGAAGCACTGGGGACCCTAGCATGGGCTAGAAGCCCTTCCTCACAAAATTGGGGAAAGGCAGGCTTTAATGTGGCATGTCCTGAAAGAGAGAGGAGACATTCTGCTCAACAGTTAAATCCGAAGGAAACATTAGGGGCTCTTTATGACCTCAGGTCTACTGGACATCTACAGTCCCCTCTGCAAATGACTTTTTCTGGTTATTTATTCTGTAGGCTGACAGTAGCAGAGCGCAGAGCCTGTTGGTCCAGGCTCTCTGTGGCTGCCTGGGGGTCAAGCATGCCTGAAGTCAGTCACACCCCCACAGGGACATAGCGATGTTGCTGTGACGTCACCAATGAAAGGAAGATTCACTTGATGCCACCAACTTTGAAGGGCTGTTTAGTCCTCTATAAATTTGTTAAAATTAAACAGACTCTACTTCCCTTTGGTGTGAAGTTGCAGGTCTAGAAAAATCCCGTCTTTTGGAGCTCTGTGAAAGCTAGTTTTTCGGTTTTCCTTTAGAAATTGGAAGAACTTAAGCCTCTGAAGTGCTTCTGCCTTGACACTTCGAGGCCAATTTCTAATCAAGGCCACAAGACTTAATGCCCTTTCAATCTTGGGTTTGCAGCTGTGATTGTAGATAAATGGAAGCCAGAGATACACACCTGCCACAAGCCCCTGTGTTAATACAAAACATCTCCTCCTCACAGAGACGGACCAGGAAAACACTTGCTCTCCCCTGCGCCACCTGCCACACGCTGATACCCAGGGCAGCCCATGCTGAGAAAGGCAAAGCAGTTGGAAAAGGTGGATCACAGAGACACAAAGGCAAATTCTTGCCATATGTTGAAGAGCCTTCATTATTTATGCCTGAACCAGATGCTTCTGTCCTCCACATTATACTCACAATCAATCATTTTTTAGCTCTTTTTCCTGATGCAACGCCAATATAATACAAGAATTGTGCTTCCTTTTTTCCTTCATGACTATGAGAGCTCTTACATCCAAATAACCACCCTATTTCATTACAGAGAGGCTCCCCTTGGAATTAATTACTTTGAAATCAAAGTATTCCTGGGCTCACTGCTCCTTTCAAAACATCATTGGCACTTCTTCCCAACAGATTATCTTCTATAATTGAATCAAATTTTTAGATGTCACAAAGACTAGAGCAGAACCATAAAAATACGTGGCATACCATTACAAGTTAACCGGGACAATTACTCCATGCCAGTTTTTAAACGATATTATTTTATGTTGTAAAGAAAGAAAAATGTCCTACTAAGGAATTAAGCCTGAGATCTGAATAGGATCAGAAAATTCTACCTTGAGTGGACATCAATGTCAAGCAAATATTTTCTTCCTTCTCGTTTAAGGAAAAATAGTGCTAACTAAAGATTTAAAGGTGTAGAGATGAGTGACTCTCAAATAATGAAAGCCATTTCCCATGCTACCTGAGACCATCTCTCTCATTTTGGCTTCTGTCTCTTAATTTTTCATTTCTCCACATCATACCAAGAGAGATATATGCCTATTTCAGTATCTTACCTATCTCTTGGCTTTTACCTGCTTTTTAAAAAATTGTGGTAGAAAATAAAAAAGTGACCCTTTTAACCAGTTTTCAGTGTACAGTTCTGTGGTAGGTAGCACAGTCACATTGCTGTGCCTCTGTCACCACCATCCATCCCCAGAACCTTTGCATCTTCTCCAACAGAAATGCTGCACCCGTTAACAAGAACCTCTCACCCCTCCCCACCTCCTGGCAACCATCACTCCACTTTCTGCTTCTATGAATGTGTCTATGCTAGTTACTTCATAAAAACAAAAGAGGCGGGGTGGGAGCAGTGGCTCAGTAGATACTACACTTGCCTGGCATGTGTGAGGACCTGGGTTCGAGCCCCAGCACCACAACAAAAACAAGAAATAAAACTGGAAACTAAATAAAATTGATTCTCTCTTTCATATTCTCTCTCTCTCTCTCTCTCACTATCCCTCTCTCTCTTTAAAAACAAACAAACAAAAAAAGGTGGAGCCCCTGTGGAAAATGGTATAGCAGTTCCTCAAAAAACTTAGAAATTGGGCTGGAGCCATGGCTCAGCAGTTACAGCTCTTGCCTGGCATGCGCAAGTACGTGAGTTCAAACCCCAGCACCACGTACGCAATGAAGTCTCAGAGCAATGAAAGCCTCATTAAAAACTAAACAAAATTGTTTCTCTCTCTCTCTCTCTCTCTGTCCCTCTATTAAAAAAAAAATTAGAAATCACCATGGGATCCAGCCATTACAATTCTGGAATTCTTTTATCCTCTATGAATTCGGCTACTCTAGGTGGAATCATATGTTATTTATCCTTCTGTGATCACTTATTTCACCTAGCATAATGTCTCCAAGGTTTGTCCATGTTGTACCATGAGTGGGAATTCATCTCTAAGGTTGAAGGCTATTCCTTTAGATGTCTATATCACATTTTGTTCATCCACTTATCCTTCAATCACATTTGAGTTGTTTCTTTCAACTACTATGAATAATCTTGCTATTAACATGGGTATACAAATTTGTTCGAGTCTCTGGTTTCACTTCTCTTGGATATATACCCAGGAGTGGAATACTAGCTTATATAGTAATTTCTATTTCTAATTTTTTTAGTAACTGCCAAACCATTTTTCACAGTGTTTACACCTTTGCACATTCCTAACAATAGTGCAAAAGTGTCCCAATTTCTCCATATCTTCACCAACATTTGCTATTTTCTGATTTTTTGTTCCTTTTTTAGTAACAGACATCCTAATGGGTATGAAATGGCATCTCATTGTAGTTTAATTTGCATTTCCCTAATACACTAGTAATGGTGAACATCATTTATGTGCTTATATCAGCCATAAGTATATCTTCTTTGCTCCTTTGTATTTGTTTACATATTCTAGAAATTAGTCCCTTATCATACATGTGTTATTTGAAGATATTTTCTTCTATTCTGTGGGCTTGCTTTTTATCTCTGCTGATACAGTTCTTTGATGCATAGATTTTAGTTTTGATAAAATCTAACATATCTATTTGTTGTTATGGTTATTTTTTAGTGTCATATTCAAGAAATCATTAACAAATTCATGTTATGAAAATGCCCCACTCCCAATTTTCCTCTAAGAGTGTTATTGTTTTAGTCCTACACTTATGTCTTTCATAGATCTTGAGTTAATTTTTGTACATGCTGTAAGGAAAGGGTCTAACTTCATTTAATGTTTTCTTATGCTTGTGGATTTCCTGCTTTTAATTACTTCTTCTTACTCCACTAAGTAGGTGCCCAAGTCAGCCACTTTCAATAATTTCTCCCCAACACTATACCTCCTTTTCTTTCTATTCCAGGATCTTGCCCCCTTCATCCATTCCTCAATCTCATGTCTCCTCTGTAATACCCCCATTCTATAATTAGAAATGAGCATATACATGCATATTAATTTTTGAAATTTCTGGGTTTCTCTGCCTGCCTGTGTACAGCTAGGCTTCTCATGGGTATTCTCTACCTCCTTGATCTATACATAATATTTTAACTTTGTTCTCATTCTCAATAGAAGTGCTAATCTTTGTTGAGTACAAGCTTCCTTAAAGGAAGGAAAGAGTTCTGTGTTTCTCTTTGTATGGCATTCCAAACTAGAGCCTTTCTTTATAAGTGCTGTTTGATCATGATGATTATCTTTTTTTTTTTTTTTTTTTTTTTTTTTTTTTATTTTTTCAGGGCTGAGGACCAAACTCGGGGCCTTGTGTGTGCTAGGCCAGTGCTTTGCCACTGAGCTAAATCCCCAACCCCTATCTTATTTTTTTTTAAAGAGAGAGAAATAGAGAATCAACTCTATTTAGTTTTTCATGTGGCTTTCGTTGCTCTGACACTCTGTTGTGTACATAGTTCTGGGGTTCAAACTCTTATCCTTGCTCATGTCAGGCACATGCCGCAACTGCTGAGCCACCGCTCCAGCTCCCATGATGCTTACCTTAATCAAGGTTCCAAGGCAGAAAACAGAAACTACATTGGCTCCCTTAAGTGGAAACAGATTTAATAGAGGCCCATAGGTGTTAGCAAACTCATAGAAACGCCTAAAGTAAGGAGACTGACAGGGCCTCCAAAACAACCCTGTGGAACTGACCATCAGGGAAATGGCTATATTAGCCCTGTTTAGAGAAGCAGAGACTCCCACTGGAAATGAAAGCTTAAACATCACCCTCGCAGTGATCCATGGAGGGATCAGAAAGTCACTGATATTGCAATTGGAGCTCTAAGATCACACAATACCTGCTAAGTCTGTACTGGCAAAAAGTGAGCCCTCCACCTACCACCAGTTAATACCCATGAAGCCAGCAACTGAAATCCTCTGCAAAAACACAGCACATCCACAAACATGTTTGCCTGCGAAGTACCATACAAACAGCAGAAAGCTGCCCAAAATCTCACTTCTGTCTTTCCAATCTCATTTGGAGGCATCTAGTTGAAGAAACCTAAACCTCATCAAGAACTTGAGTTGAAAGGAAGTGTAGCAGATCACCCGCACCCCCTCTTTTTATTGGTACATTATAGCTGTACATAATGATGCAATCTGTTGTTATATATTCATACATGCACACAATAGAACAATATAATTTGGCCAGTATTCTCTCCTATACTCCCCCCTCCTACAGCAAATACCCCTTATAGTTTTCCAATCACTAAAGAATAGGGAAGCATTCCAGAAGGATGGCCAGAAGTTGACTGCCCAGTGTGCATGTATAAATACATAACAACAAATCCCACCATTATGTACAGCTATAATGCACCAATAAATATATGGGAAAAGCTCCTGTTATCCCCATATTTACCGCCACGATGAAGATATGATGACAAGTGTAAAATATACACGGGGCAGCAGTGTTCCCACCATATAAGATCTAGCAGCATTTGAAGCTATATGACTTAGCTTCAAATTTTTATGCTTCCTCTAAGATTGTCATTTATTGGGTAGCACATTTTTACTGTTACATTAACCAGACCCAAGTTCCTGGGAAAGTCGTGAAGTCAGAGAAGTGACTTTCTTTGTGACCCTCAATGGCATCCCAGAGTCATACACTTGCCAGGATTTTTACTTGTTCTCAGTAGACAAGCCCTCTGTTCTTATGCTTCAGGTTGCATTTCATGGAATTCTTCCTTTTTTTCTCTGCCAAAGAGATCAAGCATTTGAGATGAACCAGGGATTCTTTTTAAAATGAACCACAGCTTCATTTTAAGATCTTTCAGGGTTGTCGGTTACCTTCCATGCATTTTACGTTCTTAAGACATATCTTAAGATCATTTCTAATTGATCTAGCCAGGGTATTCCCACAGTGAATCAATTCTCTAAAAAAACAAAAACAAAAAACAAAAAAAAACAGGAACTTCATTGGCTACTTGGGGTCATGCACTTGGGAATTGTGACTTTTTCTCCCCCCTCACTTTTCATCCAGTTGGGTCAGTATCATCCAGAAGATGTAGAACATGTAGAGCGAAGGACAGATAAACACTCCTTTGCTCCATAACTACTGCTATATTCTTACTGCTGTCTTTCTACCAGTCTCAGTGTTCTTGATCCTGAATTGACTGAGACTGAAAATTTTTCTGTTCAGATCCATTGAGCAATTCACCCTGGCCTGTTAACTGAAGAGTTGGGCTATACAGTATAGGGGCACAGAGCTAGCCTCAGTGACAATTTGATACAGGGCTCAAATAATTTATACAACAGGTTTTCACCCTCCCTTGGCTAAGCCTCCTGCTACAGTGGCTCAATGCTTAATCTCCACTATGAGCCCTGACTGCTGTGAGCTCTCTTTGTGGTGGGAAAACACACAGCCACTAAAAACTCTCAGGTGGGCAAAAGAACAAGAGTCCCCTCAGATAGTAGAAAGAGCAAGAATCTTTGTGGAAAGGTCTTTTACAATTCTGAGCTTCACTCTGACCGGACCAGGTTAGGCTACCAGCCATTCTTGAGCCCATCACTGTAGTCATGATACTGATGCAGGAAGGGTTTATATCAGGATCAAAGTTCCACCTGCAGATCTTGGGGTGAAGGCCCCCAGATTCAGGATGGAAGGTGGTTTCTCCAACTCAAAAAGTAATGGTTGAAACCAGAAAAGGGAAAATTGAGCTGGGGAGGAAAACGACTATGGTCTTTTTATCTATAGCCTTAGACCCTAGCATAGTATATACAACTTAATGAGAGGAAATAAAAAGTGTGGCACATAACTCATACTGTATCCTAAGTTCTTCCTTTCCTTGTTCCAGTAGGACAAATTTTGATGTGCAAAAAACATCTGACGAATTCTTAGCTGCCATTCATTGAATATTTTTAAGCACACATCCTTCATTTTTTATACACCTGCTTTCTGCCAGAGAAGGTGAGAATCAGCTGAGTTAATCCAGGAGCAATTCAATAGTTCCTGAAGAAATCAGATAGAATGGAGTTAGTTGCCTATTGATATCATCAGGTGCAACTGAGCAGTGTATAATAGAGTTGGGAGCAACTCACTTGCACTTAAAAATTTCTTCTCACATTTGATTAGGCTTAAAAATTATTCCACCATAACTCCATTACATAAAAAATTATTCACTGAATGAAAGTAAGCTTAGGAGAGACCCTTTTCCAATTTTTTGATCAGTAATACTAATCTATTTTCTAGTCATTCAAAAAAATCTAGTGGGGTGTGGTAGCACACACCTATAATCCCAGCAGCTCAGGAAGCTGAGGCAGGAGGATCATAGGTTCAAAGCCAGCTTCAACAACTTAGCGATGCCCTAAGCAACTTATTGAGATCCTGTCTCAAAATAAAAAATAAGAAAGGCCTGGAGATGTGGTTCAGTGGTTAAGGATTGCTGGGCTCAATCCCTGGTAACAAAATCAATCAATCAATCAATCAATCAATCAATCTAGATGTTTTTCTAATAGCTATAAAGGAAACTAGAGTTTTTAAAAATACACATGGCTATTTACATAGGATTGTGGCAGCAGTAGGCAAACGTGTAAATATAATTGAGGGTAAAATTACAATCCAAAGGTTAAAGAAAAAGGCCCAGAGATGAGGAAGGCTTGCTGTGAGCTTGTTCCCTGCAGATCAAACTTTGGATAAGCAATGTGCTCTTTAGAATCTCTCCTCAAACGCAGTACAGAGGATCTTACGCTAATCTGTCGTGAGGCAGAGAATGAATTTACTGTAGCATGAATTGGGCAAATTCACAAATGGATTTCCAATGCTTTGCTCTCATGTCCTCCAACTTTGAAACCCACGAGTTTCTCCTTCTGCTGTTATCATTTCTGACTCCTTCAAGTTTTATGACACATAGTTGAATCCAGATGATATCAGAATGTCTGGGGGGAAAGGAGTCTTATCACCCTATTTAGTTATCATAGGAGCTGGTCCTTAGCACAACTGTGGAGCAGGAAATTTGTCTTTGGCAGTCGAGGTGGGCATCCCCAGCCTCATCACTCAGCAGCCTCCATCCCTCAGCAAATTCGTCTCACAATTCCTCAGTGCACCATGCTCTTCCTCTCCTTACTTACTAAACTGTGCTTTTACATCATTCGTACACACTTAGGATGCATGACTGATGATAGCTTCAAATGCTACTCTACCTTTGATATTTGAATTTTGATAAGGATTGGGGCCTTCAAGTCATTAATTATCAGTAGCAGAATATCAGTCACTAGTTACTAGGCAGGGCTGGCTTTGATGTAGCTTGGGTAATACTTTGTTTTTGTTTTTGTTTCAGTAACCCAAGGTCTTGTACATCCCCAGCTTTTTTATTTCTATCTTGAGACCAGGTCTCCCTCAGTTGCCCAGACTGGTCTCAAACTTGCAATCCTCCTGCTTCAGCCTCTCAAGTAGCTGGAATTACAGGTGTGTGTCACAGCACTCAGAAATACTGTGCTTCTTGACCTGGTTGTTGTCACATTGGTGTGTTCAGTTGTACACTAATGACTTGTGCACTTTTCTATGTGTATATGAGACCTCAATCAACATTGTTAAATGCAAGCGACAGATAAGGAAGCCTGCATTTGTGTACAGGTGGATAGAAGAAATCAGATTTGGGAAATTTCAGGGATAAAATTAATAAGATTTGGTAATTAATAGAATGTGAGCAAGAAGATATAGTGTTTTCGGTTGCCAGGTTCATAGTGTTGAAATTATCCAAGAGAGGGTTCATGCAGGAAGGATACTGAAGGAGAGAACATTTGGGGAGAAAATAATGGATTTTATTTTTGATATATTGAGCTGAGGCAATAGACAACTGAAACAAGGGTTCACTCTTGGGAAAGAGTAGGATTCTGGAAATAGAAATAAATTATAAGTGTGTAAGTGGTAAATAAAGTGCTGTCCATTCATAATGAGCCAGGAGAATGTAGTTGCATAAATTCTTTGAAATAAAGGTGAGTTTCCGTGGTACCTCTGGGTAGAATCAGTATTGCATATGGGGAAGGGCACCTAGAAATAAACAACACAGGAGACCAGAGAGGTCTGGTCAGTAGACCAGAGGGGGTAGAGCAATTTCATTGAAATCAGCCATTTTGGCAATTTTTCAAGATGCTTTGATGGGATACCATATAGTAAAAAGTTTATTTTCCTTCTCTAACTCCCCTCTCAAGTCGCCACCACCAACTCCTGTCTGTTCCTGAGCTTCCTAGAGGCCACAGTCCATGGAAGGTGTTGATGGGAGGAAGGTATATAGAGAGAGGCCTGGTGGCCAGGAAACCTGGATTCTAGACCAAGGACTGAGCTAAGTCTAGGTATCTCTTCTCACTTTATGAGTCTTACTTTCCTCATGTATTGAATGATTAGGTAGAAACAATCAATTTTAAAAGAATGTCAAGAAATCTTCCAGCAACTGTACTTTTGCTACAACTGAGTAGCAAAATCCCCACTCTATTGACCCTTGCAGAAAATGAGATGTAGGACATGGATCCAGAGCGTGGAAATGAAGGAAATGGAGAGCTGCCACAGAAGCACAATTTTAGCATCGTCACCTGCCCATCAAAATGGGCCACCAACCAAACAGAACAGAAACCAAGACATAACCACCTTTAAAGTCATATGCGTGCATACTGGCTGAATATGGAACTCCTGAAGCCCCTCACTGGTTACCATCAATGGGCAGTAAGGGGCTTGAGGTTAAAAAGGTGAGCTACAGATTGCTATGGAATCTGTTTGGATCTTGAATGTCCCTCAAAGGCTATGGTTAGAGGTTTGGGCCCCAGGATGGTGCTACTGGGAGGTGGCAGAATCTTTAAGAGGTGGGGTCTAGTGGGAAGACCTTAGGTCACCGGGGCATGCTCTCCAAAGGAATTGTGGGACCTTGGCCCTTCTTTTCTTTTTGCTTCCTAAAGATGAGGTGAGCAGTTCTGTTCTGCCATAGGTTCCCACCATTATACGCTGCCTTGCTACAGGCCCAAATTAAAGCACCTGGAACCTCCAAACATTAAACCCAAACAGAAATTTTCTCTAAGTTTATTCTCTCAGTTGTCTTGTTAGGTATTATAGCTGATTAACACAGAGATCCAGTCAACTTGGATTCTATTTCTGGTTCTGCCACTTTTTATCTGCATGATCTTGGGATAGTTATTAAACCTCTCTGTGTCTGTTTTCTCCTCTATTGAATGAGGACAATCATAGAACTTGAAAAATAATCTTTAAAAACTTTGACGGTAATGCCAGAGAGCACTCATAAATCCTAGATATTGTTATTTCTGAAGAATTACCTGGGCCTTGGGGCAATCTGCCTCTGTCCATACACAGAACTGAGTCTTCTGCCTCAGACAAGCTGAGCTCTCATGGACAGGCAGTGATGGATTCCTGCAACCAAGATTCCCCTTGGAAAAGCTCCTGAATCCAATTAGCATCTCGGGCCAACTAAACAAACGGTGGAAAAATCCCAGGTGCTCCAGATACTTTATTCAGACGGGGGAGAAAACCTTTGAAAGGAAACCAGGAACTCACAACAGACACAATCGCATGGTTGGAACTACAAGAATTTCAAAGCCTTTTTTTTTTTTTTTTTTTTTTGGAATAAGGTTTGGGGGATTTGACTAAAATGCTATTTGAGAAGTAGGCTTTGGAAGGAAGAGACACTTTGTTTGTGGTAAAATTATTTCATCTCTATATCCTGAGATGGACTTTTGTTTAAACATGTGTTTAAGTTCTGTTTATCATAACCATTATTTTGTGGGAAATAAAAAGGGGTCTTAAATCACAAATGAAAGAAAAAAACTGGAGAACACATGTTTGTATAAACAAAGAGATCCTAAAATACTGTCCACAGCTTTCAGAAAAATCTACTCATCTACACCATCTTACAATTTGCAAAAACCTGTGGAAATGAAAACTCTAGAAACAGCAGTATCATGTCAGCACAGACGTGATTTCTTAAGATTGTAGAGAAACTGATTAAAATCTAAACTTTTCCAGGCTTCCTCCCAGAAGAAGGGAGGAAGCCTGGATCTCTGTAGACAGACAGAGATCCACGCTGTGGCTCTGCCATTCTTAAAGGAGAGTGGTCAAAGGTCCCCTTCACAGACTGGAGAGCCCTCTTTGTTCTTCACAGTGACCCCCCTTTATTGATCTAAATACTTATTTTTCTTCTTCTTAGACACTTGCCTCAGTCTCAATTCCTGAATGCATTTGTTCTTGTTGTCTGTTTCTGTGCTAGACTGTAACTCCCTGAGACCAAGGGCTGTTTTGTTCCTTACTATAATAAATTCCCAGTTCCCAGAACACTTGGAAGACAGTGGGATGCTCAATAAACACGTGCTGAGTGAATGAGCAAATGAATGAATGAATGCAGTTGCTACAGGAGCCACTTTGAATAAAATCCTGGGTAAATTCAGTTCCATGTATGAGTCATCAGTCGAATTAGTCCCCTGATCAAAATGATAAGGATTTTGACCACAGTAAACAAACAAATCAATCAAGCATAATGATGCCAGGAATTTCATTCAGGGCTTTAATATATACTTGTTCCAACTATAACTCTAATTTTGACAGAGAGGTTTAAAAGTGTCCTTCTGGTATACCCATTCAATAACTTTCTTCTAATTAACTGCTTCCACTGACATAACTAATAACAGAAAAACAAAAATATATCCAAATAATTGCAGAACGATTAAGCTGTTGAGGTAAAATGGTCAATCTAAGTAAATCAAATCAGATCAAGGACTCAGTGATTATGGAGCAATTGACCTGCATGTGGTCAGGATATTGACCATTGGTCAATCGACTGGGCCGTATGGGAGAGGCTCATGACACTAGACCACACTCTCCACTTCCTTATTTTAAATGACTGGAAAGGACATTCAGGGCTCATTAGGTTCCGAATACTCCTGAGTGTTTGAGAAGCATATAGATATCACTCATTCATCTAGGGGAAGAAACATTAACAAAAACTAGATAAAAAGTAGTAAAGAAGAGAGGGAAAAAAGAGGACAGGATGCAGGTAAAATACACACACACACACACCACCCACATCTAAAACAAATCAAAACGAAACAAAACTCAAGTCCCTAAAATCCAAAACACTTAAAATAGAACAGCACCTTCCAAACACATTACTGGCAGGAACGTATAAATGAGGGAACGGTGTCCTGAGAGTTTTTATTAGGAAGAACTATAAACTATCTAGCAGCTGGCTCCACTGTTGGAAAAGTTTTCTCAAAAATGTATTTTACCAAATGCACTGAATTATTAGATAAGTAAGAGCAGGTCTCTTAATGTGAAAAAAAAAAAGTGAACTCTTTTGTGTGCGTCACATCAATTCTGTGGTTATCAATGGGAAAATGGAGCATTACAAAGCCCCGTAGGAAAGGTCCTCCACGAAAGTCATGAGGGGACTTGTGTTCATAACGTAACAATAATGATTATCATGGCTCTTTGCTGGCAGAAAACATTATTATTGTTGTTGGAAAAAGAAATATTTTCTTCCAGAGGTTAGCTTGCACAGGGTGGATTCTAGCCTTATTCAGGGCACTGGAAAATATCAGCATCCGCAAATAAAAGCTGGGGTTGGGAAGGGCACAATTGATTTGTGAATTGACTAGTTCGAATTGTTCGCTCTAGAGTGGTGAGGGCTGTGTGTGACAGGGAAGGGTGGGTAAAGGCATTTTCAAGTTAAAAATAGAATGTCTTTTCATGCTTCACAAGCACTTGATGAATGTAAGAATTAATAAATTACTATTTCCATAACACATGCCAGGCTCCATGCTAAAGATTTTTAAATCATTTTTTTTGTCTTAGCTTTGCAACAATCCTTCATGCTATATACTATCATCCCTGTTTTGCAGAGGTGGATATTAAGCTCAAGGTCAAACAGCTATTAGGAGGTGGGGCCTACTGATGGTGAAACCCAGAATTCCTTTTCATAGCCGGCAACTTGAGAACTGCACCAGCAAGAGTCAGCTTCTGACTGCCATAAAGAACAGGCCACGCCAGCTTTGGAATAACCAGTTCCCCTGGTCTCTTCAATATCTTGCTCCCTGAAGAGGGCAAGGAGGAACAGGTTAGAAGACAGCCCTGGTCAATGTAGGCAGAACCAGAACACAGCCTGGATGCAGGGAGATACATATGCCCTTTATAAGGGGTTTTGTTTTGTTTCTATAGCATCGAGCGGCATATTTTCAAATTCGAGGTATATGATGGATTCAAACCTATCAAGAGAGGAAATGGTCAATACTGACTTTTAAAAATATTTAATTGGATCAAGAGACTGGGGTGTTGGCAATGTGGAGGTAATTCTGGTTTAAGAACAAATGCATATCATATTGTTACTTTATATGCATTTATGATCGTACAATAACTCAACTCCTTAATAAAAAATTTAAAAAATATTTAACTGGAAACTAGAGGGGAGAGGGACATTGAGGTAGTCATGCTGGGATTACATAATGGATTACATCTAGATTTATTTGGTCAGATTTACCAAAGGCAAAGAACTTGGAAATCAGAGTTTTAAATGAGGTGGTAAGGAGTGAGACATTGTGTCAGATACTAAGTAAGGACTTGGGAGAAGAAAGTGTGAGGAAGAGGAAACAGAGGGGACCTAAAGAGGAGGCAATAAATGAAAATGACAAATGAAGAAGCCCTGCCAGCCTTTGGGGGATGGTGCGTATAAGAAATGACTGATTAAGTTGAAGGGCATTTGGAGAATTGTGAACCCCAGCTATCCTTTCATCTCTCTTCGTGTGAAAATGAAACACAGTATATCTGGCAGGAAGCAAACCAACCAGCCCTCTAGGTCTCTTTGTACATTTGGATTTGTACAGCCCTGCCCTGTTTATAGATGATTGTCACTAGCAATGTGAACCCCAACTCGGCAATGCATGTGGCAGGGGAACAAATGAAAATCAAATGGGAAAAGGCAGGAGAACTGCATGCCGTCTGCCAAGAGACAGGGGAAGCAAAACCTAACCTTGTAATGAAGTGATGGAAAGATTGTTAAGACACCCATGGACAGGATAAAGCATTGTCTCCGTACCGTGATTGCCTGATTCCCAGGCAGACAATACTCCGGGTGAACGGATCTTTTCCTGAATAAAGCAATCATGCCCTAAGACAGAAACAATTACCCTGAATATTGCAGAGGAAGTGAGAAGTGGCACTTTGGATAAAGGGTTAAAAAAGTGCCTGTCACGCGAGTCCTCGGCTTTCCATCCTCCCAGGCTCCGGATGCCCACCAGTCAGGAGAATTCTTCCTCACTATTCCAACTAATCTAAACCCAAAGCTGGTGATGGAAATGTGAGCCTGTTTGGAACCCACCAAGCGACTGGCTAGTCTTAGGGAAACAAAGGCAAGCTGGTCTGCTTCCAGCCAGGCCCAGGGGGTGGTTCTGGTTTTGCCTGTTTCTGCACGGAAGCCAGCCTACCACATATTGCCACAGCCTGCGAAGTTGACATGGGATTCTTTCTCTAGGAATGAGGCACCATGGCCCTCAAGTGGGTTTTGACTGATGGTGAAATTGAGTGTGAACTTCGAGCAGGCCACTTCCTTTGACTAGGCAAACGCTGCCATGGAGGGAGGCTTTTAACAACAAAGCAAAGGAGAGTTGCTCATTAAGCCTAATGAGTTGCTGAATATAAGCGAAGGCATCCACAGACTTGGGCAATAATTGCATTACTATTTACACATTCCCCAATATGAACTTATTTCCAAGAGAACCTGGATTGTTTTATAAAAGCAAATTCCTTCATCCTTGGAGTACCCCTAGGCTGTGCATTGGGGATTTGTTTAATTAGCTCCATTTCAAGATAGAGAAAAGGAAGGCATAGAGAGGTTAAGCTTCTAGCTTCCGGTCACTGAGCAAATGAAGCTGTAAACTGGGGATGGAACACAAGCCTCTGCCTTCCAACCCACGGCTGTTTCCACTACAACAGTACAAATGGGAGAGCCACAAAAATGTTTTCTTGTGGCTGTGAGATGTGGTTTAAAATATTAGGACAGCCAGGGCAGGGGGAGGACTGGTGGGAGGGAAATCAAAAGCTTTGAGCAGGGCTGCTTTGATGTCCTTTCTGCTACGCACCCCGGCCACAAGGTCATGAAAACAGGAAGGTGGCAGGGTCCAGAGCTGAGGACACAAAGACCATCAGAAACCTGGAAAAGAGTGTCATGGAAATTCTGGGCATCCCTTCCCCTGCCTCCTTCCTGGGTCAATAGGAGGAGTGGGCAGGCAGGGAAGATGGTGCCAGGTGTAGTGTGTGAAGCTGCATGGAGAGAGGCCACCAGGGCCTTGACTCTTGGGCAGATCATTTACCACTTGCCTGGAGGTGGCCAGAAGGACCACAGGCTAACAGCACAGACAGCACCTGGGAGCTGATGGAAATGCAGAACCCAGTCCTCACCTCCAACCAAAGGAATCAGCATCTGCCATCAACAAGATCTCTGGGTGATTTAGGTCCACATTAAAGTCTGAGATTCATTCTTAACAATGGTTAAGAATAGAGGCTTCATTTATAGCACTTGAATTAGAATCTAGTTCTCCATTTAAGCCCCAGGCTCACTACTGAAATTTCCTTCACTCATCTGTTCAACTGGGGACAATAAGAATGTCTCCATCCGAGGATTATTATGAGGACCAAATGAGAGAATCCATTATATTAGCCCACAGGAGAAAATTCACAGATACGTTATGGATAATGCCTGACATGTAACAAGCACTCTAACACGTTACCTTCAGTACCTTCCTAAAATTCTTTCTAATATAATTTTATGTGGTAAAATATTTTGGGGGGATGACTCGCTGATTTGCTCTTGGGCCTCCATTTCTTTAGGGATGGCCTCTGTTTCATAACCTACATGCTGTCATGGATCAATCTTTCCTTGCAAACAACCACCTGCCAACCTTCTCATCCCCAGAATTTTATCGAAAGGATGCTGGGGTGCGGGGGACACAAGACCTTCCAAGAGTTTGAGTCAGTCCCTGCCCCCATGGTTTAGGGGTAATCTTACCATCTCAGTACCCACTGGGATCCAGATGCGATTCAGGAAAATTACTGCAAAAAGAACAGTGGGACAGCCCTGCCACACAGAGCTCTGTGGCAGGGCCACCCTCAAAGCTCCATATTGTTAGGAGGGTTTGGAGGCTAAACTTGTTTGAAACGAGATGTGGGCATAATGGGATGGAACAGGCTGCCTACTGTTCTGTTGACCTTTATTTAGCACACAGAGCTTTTGTATAAAAACACACATGCTACCAGAATGAATTCCACCAGCCAGGTAAAGGCCAACCCAGATTGCTCTATTCACAAATGATTGCCCTTTCTTTAACTACCAGAGAGAGGTTTATAGAAAGAGGCCCACTTTCATCCATAAACCTGGATTTACCTTATACAGGCTGTCAACAGGCATCAATTAAGCAGAGGAAGAAGGATCAGTTCCCAATTTGTACCCAGACATCCCAGCCAAGAAAGGAGGGGAGCCTCTCTCACCCCTTTCCAGCTCTATGGAGCCACATCTCATGTTTGAAAGACAATTTTCCAGTGAGAACATGTATTCAGGGACCCCTGATTAGAATTTATGAATGTATCTATTTTTTATTTGTTCGATATAGTCTTACATATTGGAGGGAATCATTGTTACATATTCATGCATACATGGATATTGACACAGCTAAGGCTGATCCTAGTCAGGATCTCCCTCCTTCATCCACTCCTTGCTGTCATGTCTTCTCTGCATTATCCCCATGTTGTAAATAAAAATATACATATGCATGTATATTAATTTTGAAATTTCTGAGTTTCTCTGTCTGCCTGTGTATAGTTGGGCTTCTCATGGGAGTCAAGAGTTCCCAGTTGCATTGATAACCCCCTAATCCCTCCCTCCCCCACCAGCCTTCTCCCCCCACCTTCATAGTTAT